>SKCR01053377.1:0-35506 GCA_019454045.1 Zanthoxylum bungeanum | reverse complement strand
CCCAGCTTTGTACGTTGGTAAGTTGTCTTCCATGTATGTCTTCCTTGAAGACGTTTAAATGTACCAATAGGCACAATGCCTTGTGGTACAACAACTAGTATCCAAAATAGTTGTAACATGGAATCCATTTCGGACTATGGCACTTTGCCATAATAGGGAGTCGATACCTTGTATCACTTCCTCAAAACGTAATCGGTTGGTATACCTTCAAAAGATTGACATCTTTAGGAGGTTAGATCAGAAAACCCATACCCTAGGTTGTTTTCTGACTCTCTTTGATCTACGCGCGGTTCTTGTGTATTCGAAGATTAATGGTATAGATTCATCATAGATGAACTATTTGTGTTCATTAAGGACTTCGTGCCTTGAACAGTATTACTTCGATTTCATCGAGTACCACTATCCTCCCACTGACCACTGCATATCGGTATTCCTCTCAGGAAAAATCGCATGGTGAGCAACAATCACATTGTTCTCATGTGAGATTTATAAGTACTATACTTATGGTTTCACTTAGGATAACCTATATAGGCACTTGTCCAATTTGGGTCTTTTAGTTTGGTATCATCCAAACGTTATGCCTGGCATACCCAAATTATCAGGAATGAGAAACCTCGTTTCTTCCCTGTTCATATCCTATATGACATCTGTCAAACAGATTTATATGGAACCTTATTCTAAATAAGTTTTGCACTGTAATACATATCCTATTGAAGGAAACGGTAGCTCAGAGCGACTCTGATTAATCTTATCATGTCTAACATGATTCGGTTATCCGTTCGGAAACACCGTCACTTTGACATGTTCCGGGAGGAGTCCTCATTTGAAAGAATACTATACTCTTTCATGTATATAAGAAACTTATTGCTTAAGTATTTTCCATTACGTCTTACCGTGGCGGAATAATACTATAGCCGATCTGTTTTATTTACTTCGTGTCAAAACTTCAAAAGTTTACGATATGTGTTCTTCAAAAGAAACACATAACCATAACGTGATGTCACATCCGTTGAGGTCACGAATTTCATGTTCACATGTAGCTTAGCTAGATATGAGCCCACTAACTTCACCATGAATAGGGAACAGATCGGTGGCCCTTTTACTATTACAAAGCAAATAGTATTTTAGGTACTTTACCTAATAAACTAGATTCGCAGACCTTATTTGAATAGTCAAATCAGTCCTGGTACCCACTTCTCAAAAGTGTGGATATAAGAGTCTTGTATAATTGTGTCCAGACATCAATGCCACAAATAAGTCTCTATTGATCAAATCAATTCGAGCTATTTATTTGTCATTTTATATGTTTGAGATTTTAATTTATATTCAAAATATAAATTCTGTTATTTACATCTAATGTATTTATCTCAGTATCATCTTTATATAATGAAACACTAAGTGTTCTAGAATATAAAGGTTTATCCCAATGGATTAAACAATGATATAGAGATAATGTTGTTGGATAATATGACCCATAGCGTCACTATTTGCACAGATCATTGTGTTGTTGTAGCAATTAACTATGTGACAAGGAAATTGCACTCTCATCATTTGTGATTAGATCACCATAGATATATAAATGAAGAGAGGTCCCTATGATTAGTACCTGGACTGAGAATGATATGAGACAGTATCAGTCCCGAAGGTTTAATCATTAAATATCCCTAGCCGTAGTATTATCGAGACTGGACATCGATAATGCGGAATAGGCTAGTATTGCACTTGTGCGCGTTTGTGAGGGCACAGCGGCATAGTTCTCATATATATAAGTATTGGATACTTATGCAAGTGCGATAGGAGGTCGTGTTTCACCGATGGTACGGGAAACAGCTTCGCTCTGGATAGACCCCTCGGAATCCCAATGGTATTATGACTATGTGTCTATGGGAGGCCGAAATCAAGGTAGGTGTGTATGGTCTTAACCTGAGACTACATCGCTAATACTTACGATAATCGATAAACTTTGGTCTTGGTGGTAGGGGGCTTTAACCGGTTCTGTGTACACTACTTCTGGGTTTATCAGAGAGTCGTAGAGTATTGGGTGTGATGTCAAGACGGAAGTGTCACTTCAGTCATATTGGAGTTGATGTCACGCAGGATACGGTACTAGTGCTCTTGAGTGTTGCGCAACCAATCGGGATATTGTGACCAGGTCATGTATATCCGATTATAGAGACTATGTTACCAGACATCCGATATGTGTTTCGGACGGGGCAGACACTTATCCAGCCCCAGCCCTAGCACGTGATTATCCGATACTGGGCCGATATACACAATACTACGGTATACTACGCTTGATACAGATCTATATATTCCTGTAAGAATATTTCTGGAGAATTGGGTAGGCATGGCGCTTTGCTAGAAGCCAACCTTGTCTTGTAAATCGATATAAACGTAGTACGAGGTACTTACGTGTTCGGATAGTCCGACGATCGTATTTACTGCCAACATATCCGGAGATCTCATGGGTCGCTTCCTGAAGATTCACCGATGACGTATTACTCGCACTTTGATTAATCTGGGATTAATTAGAAGAGAGAGATAGAATTAATCTGGGATTAATTCGATGAGAGAGAAAATTAATCTGGGATTATTTACGGAGATTTTTTATCTGGGATAAAGTATTAATTAAAAGAGAGAGAGCGATTAATTTGGAATTAATCGATAAAAATAATATTTCGATATATTATTAGAAATTGGATTTCGACGACGCGGAATTAAAATTAGATTTTAATTCGGGCGAGCGAATTAATTTAGAATTAATTCGTTAGCGATGTGAATAGTGAATTCGCTAGGCGTAATCACTTAATTACGACGCGACGGAAAATTCGTTAATTTGGAATTAGCGAACCCGAGCCCGAGAGTGATTGCGAGCACATTCGCATTTCGAATTCGAGCGCGGCACGCGAGTCACATCAAGCGTCAAATTGTTTGTCACATCATGCGTCAAATCAATTGTCACTTTGAGTGATGTGATATGACATGTTGTCACTTTATTAAGTGACATGATGTGAATATAGAAAGGTGATTGTTGGAAAGTTGATAGGACTTGTGTTATATATTTTATTCTTTATTTACTGGTAAATGGAATAAGATATATGTATATAAAAATCATTTTCTCTCTCTTGGACATGTGTAGTACACGGTTTTTGGCAAATCTTTTGTGCCATTCACGTGACTCTTGCTTGTTCACGTTTTTGGCCTAATTTTGAGACTAGATTCATGTGACACTCTCTCACTTTCTTTTGGTCTTCACGGTTTTAGTAAATGGAGCCAAAACTTCCATCTTCTTCTCTCTCGGTCTTGGACCGTTTTTCTTCTCCTTCTTGTTTCTGTTTCTGCCGTAAATGGAGAAGCAAGATAATGATTTTTGTGGCAAAAACAAGTGCTAGCACACCTTGAGCATACATAGGTGATAGGGAAGTGTCTTCATCTTGGAAAGCTTGAAGCTTTGAGCTTCAATGGAGTCTTGCATGGCCGATTCTGGAGGTTAAAGGAGGACTCAAATCGCACAGCCCACTGCAAGGAGAAGGTACTGCCGAGCTCTATGGGGATCAAAATCGCACATTGTTCTTCAAACATCAAAACCGAATTCAATGTGAGTTGATTCCGCCATCATCCTTTGATGTGTTCATATGTCGTTTTTATGCTTTGTTTTGTGATCCTTGGGACTTTGATTAACTCTAACAATGGTATCTAGAGCTTGATTGCATGAAAACCGAATTAGGGTTCTTGAGCAAATTTGGGGCTTTTTCATTTTGGCTTGATTCTGTCTAATTGATTGTTTGAGGATGATTATATATGATTGAATTTGAGTTGTATGTAATCAATTTGATAAAATTGATTGGATTGATTTCCCCCAATTTGCTTATTTTTGTCAAAACTTTAATTTGGGTAAACTCGATTTAGGCATGATTTGGTTGAATTGTTTGATGCATTATGCTTGAATGAGGTTGAATTGAAGTTGTGCATGATCAATTTCAAGAAAATTGGATTAGATCAATTTTCCCCAATTCTTAAGGTTGAAATGAAACTTGAAATTGGGTAAAATGTGTTTAAGCATGTTTTAATTGCATTAGATGTTTAAGTATGCTTAGAACATGTTTAATTGAGATTGTGTGTGATCAATTTCATGAAATTGGATTGGATTCAATTTTCCCCAAATTGGAGGCTTGGCCGAAAATTGGAAGAACCTAATGTCTTGGTAATTTTGTTTTGTTTGATCATTGGATGACTTAAAACAATTGGTGAATGTTGTTTTGAAGTTCAATTTGATTGAATTTTGATTTAGAACATTTTTTCCCTTTTAAAGTGGCTTGGCCGAACTTAAGGAACATGAATTATTGTGATTTTGTGTTTAATTCATTGGATGAATTGTTTATTTGGGAATTAAGATTGTGGACTCAATTGGATTGAAACCGAATCGAATTGAAAAACCCCTAATTGCCGAGACTTGAAAGCATGTTAATTGGGTTGATTTTAATTGAATTGTGTTGGACACTATTTGGTTGTTAAAGTGCATGATTAATTAGGCTAATTGATATTTTAGAAATGTTAATTGGGTAATTGATTGTGTATTACACTTAGGTTAATTAATTGTGAAATTTGGAATTTTATAAGTTAATTAATTTGGGCTTGATTTTGGAAATTGGGCTTGTTAGGTTGTAATTGGGCTTTTGGGCTTTGTTGTAACAAAGTTGGGTTTAGGCAAAATTGGTTGGATCCAATTAGGCCCAAAACCGAATCCAAAAGGTCCAATTATGACTTAATGGACCTTAATTATTTAATTGGGCCTAATGGGCCAAAATTAATTTAAAGGCTTATGGGGTAACTCCCGGATTGGATTTTGGTTGTTCGGTTTGACCCGAGTTGACCAAAAGTCCACGCCTGTAGAAATTAATTAAAAGCCCATTGGACTTTAATTAAATAAAACATTAGATGTTAATCGGGCTTTGAGACCCGTTGCGATTAAATTTGGAATTTAAGTCGTAAAGGTTCGTTAATAAAAGTGTAATATTTAATTTGGAATTAAATAATGAATTAGAATTAAATACGTATTAAATTGGATTTAATTATGTAATTTAATTTAATTCGTAGAAATTGTACTTTGAGTACGTGTTTGCAATACGAGTTTGACTCGAACAAAATCAAATCTTTGTTTGAACATTGGATGATCACTAATAATCAAGATTAATTAATTTGATTGATTGATTGATAACATGCTTGTATGAATACATGGTTGTGATGTTTGAATAATGTATATCGGATGGATATTAGTCGGGTTGGGCGATTTTGGAAATTGTAATAAATTTGATTTATTAAATTGGACCTGCGTGTCCAGCCTTATCTCCTATTTCTTTGTATTCTCTTCTCACCTATTCCCCTCCATGTAAAAGAGGTTTCTTTAGAAGTGTAGTGTAACGGGTAGTAGTAATACAAGTGCTAGCGGGAGAGAGAAAGTGAGAGATTTGATCTAGGATCAATGTAAAATATCCATCCGCATATCATTATTATTTTATTTCATACTCGCTTTATTATGTGTTTAGAATGCATGCTTAAGGGTGTATGATGATGAGACCTTAACAAAGATAATTAAATTGGTAGCCAATTTGCACGCGAAAAACCCTCGTTATATATTAAGCAAAATATCCTTCCATTGAATGATTCTTGTTCAAGATCCGAAGTTGGCATTGGTTTTTATTGACCAAAGTCAAGACCTTTGTCAATCAAGGATGTACTTGAATCATGAGAGTTTTGTTGCATATCGGTGTCTTGTCCAAATCGTGATTTTTATTGGCCAAAGTCAGATCACTTTTTGTCCAATGACATTGATTACAAAACTTTCCTCGTCAATGGGTCCAGCTTAACTGGAATCATTAGGTTTGTTTTTGGCCAAAGCCAAGGCCTAGATGATTCAGAGGATAGGGTTAGGAAAATGTAATGGATACATTGACATTATACATATGTTTCGGACTTAGATGTCCACCTAACCGGATCTAGGAATTGGATGAGATCCAATTGATCTGTGAGATCTACCTAGTTAAATAGCATACAGCATTTTATTGGCCAAAGTCAGGGTTGTGTGTTATTTAATAGGATCCTAGCCCACTAGGAAACACGGTTTCCCGAGTACTCCACAGAGGGTTAGAGACTCGACGAAAAATAGTGGGAGGCAAGTATTGAATTTGCAACATTCGTTCGAATACTCGCTAAACACGCTCATTTTATTTTATTTCGTCATTAGATTAAATATTAGTTAGACTAATATTTAAATTGTTGTTTTAATAAACAGTTGGACTGTATTATACTTGATTATATATAATTGGATTATATTAATCAATATATTTGAATTAATTAATTTCAGTTTACAGTTGATTTTATAATTGGATTATAGTAATCAATGTAATTGAGGTTAATTAATTTGGATTATATTTGATTATATAGTTGGACTATTATAATCATTATAATATATAAAGTACCACTAATCGTTGATTAAATAGTTGGACTATTGTAATCAAGATAAAATTGAAAAGTTGAATATTTAAAATATAATCTAGGATTAAAATATTTTAAATGATTTAATTTTCAAATTGGGAATAAATAATAGGTTACTTTATTTGATAAAATAACTTATTATACGTTACGCCCAAAATTAAGCAAATAGTAGAGCATAAAATCTTTGGAAGATTTATGTGATGATGACTTTAATGCTTAATTAATATACTTATAATAAATCTATCTTTAGATTTAAAAGTATTAAAATTGCAATTAATAATTCTTGGAGAATTAATTGACTATTCTAGTGGAGAAAAGTCAAAGTTTGCAATTGGGCATGTAGCACAAGGTGCACATCGTTTCGATATTCCGAAACCCAAGGCTTGGCCAAGGTTTGTGAAATATTGAAAAAGGATAATTGACATATCCCAAAGTGACTACCATTTGGATATGGAAAACACGAAGGAATTAAAGAAAGGGCGAGGCTCTAACTTTAAATATGTTTGTCTTAGTTATGTTCACAGCTAGTATTGAAATTAGATTTTAAATACTTAGTGTGGTACATAAAATATATGTATTGATATTCAGAATCTGCTTTGAGCAGGATACTGACTTCAAGCTGAGATTCCTCTGCGAATCGGAAACGGGACGAAAGTCGCTGTTTCGACCGTAGATACCTAAGTTTAGGAACTAACCTGGGGTGTGTACTTAAATTAGGAACTGTTATAATGTAACTAGTTTGACTAGAAACATTATCTCTTTATCAGTGTTTAACCCACTGCGGGTGAACCTTTATATTCCAAAACACTAAAGTGTTTTATTATATAAAGATGATACTGAGATAAATACATTAGATGTAAATAACAGAATTTATATTTTGAATATAATAAAATCTCAAACATATAAATGACAAATAAATAGCTCAATTTGATTTGATCAATAGAGACTTATTTATGGCATTGTTGTCTAGGACACAATTAAACGAGACACGTCAGTTAGACGGTGTGTCCGAACTAAAACCAAGTTTTGTTGGACATAATTAGGTTTTTCGCGAGTCGCTCTGAGCTACTGTTTCCTTCAACAGGATATGTATTAACAGTGCAAAACTTATTTAGAATAAGGTTCCACATTAATCTGTTTGACAGATATCAAATAGGATATGAACAGGAAAGAAACGAGGTTTCTCATTCCTGATAATTTGGGTATGCCAGGCATACAGTTTGGATGATACCAAACTAAGAACCCAAATTGGATTAGTGCCAATATAGGTTATCCTAAGGGAAACCATAAGTATAGTACTTATAAATCCCACATGAGAACAATGTGATTGTTGCTCACCATGCGATTTTCCTGAGAGGAATACCGATATGCAGTGGTCAGTGGGAGGATAGTGATACTCGATGAAAAATCGGAGTAATACTATTCAAAGCACGAAGTCCTTAATGGAACACAAACAATTCATCTATGATGAATCTGTACCATTAATCTTCAAATACACAAGAAATCGGGTAGATCAGATAGAGTCAGAAAACAACCTAGGGTATGGATTTCTGATCTAACCTCATTAGATGTCAATCTTATGAAGGTATATCACCGACTACGTTTAGAGGAAGTGATAGGAGGTATCACTCCCTATTATGGCAAAGTGCCATAAGTCCAAAATGGATTCCATGTTTAACAACTATTTTGGATACTAGTTGTTGTACCACAAGCATTGTGCCTATTGGTACATTATACGTCTTCAAGGAAGACATACATGGATGGCAACATACCAACGTACAAAGCTAGGCTTTTGACGGAAAGGTATCGTTATCAACATTGTGTTAATAACGGTTCAACCTTTTACCTGTTGCCATGGTAAATCCATTTTGAAGATGCTTGTTGATAACTGTATATTTCATTTGTGAAATATGTCAGTTATAAATCAAAATCGCTTTCCTGAAAAGGAAACCTTTTGGAGAATGTTTACAACATTCTGACGATTTTGTATAACCGACAAACAAGGTTTGCGGATTATTCAATCCATGTTTGGATTGAAGCAAGCATAGGGTTCTTGGAACTGACGTTTTGAAATAATCATAATAGTTTATGATTTGACTCAAAACGAAATAATTCTTGTGTATAAGGAGGTTAGTGGGGAGGGCGCACTGACAGTGAAAAATTCCCATAAAGCTTGGCTTTCATAGAAATTCTCCGTAGAATTCTGGGGAGTAACAACCTTTATTCAAGGAATAAAGATCTACTGAGATAGATTTGGAGTTGTTAACACTCTCTGGAAATTGTACATTTAAAATGTACTTGTATTGGTGTCTCATACGCTTCGGGCATATGGAGTCACGATCGGTCAATCCAAGTGACAGTCACTGGATTGAAGTTGAGAACATCTGTTAGTATCTCAGAGAACTAAAGATGCTATCTTAAACTATGGAGAATGAGAACTTGTAGTGACTGGGATCACTACTGCAAGTTTCCAAACAATTAAAATACTGCGGTACTATAAAGTTTGAATAACAGGGACAGTGAGCTGGAAATCTTCCTAGCAAGATAACTGTTGCCGAATAAACAACAAATGCGGATTATTGCTGCAGTTGAGGCAGCAATAGAAGCCATTTGGATCGATAATAAATCTAATTAGATTAGATATAGTTCTGTTAGCAGCTGAGCTAGGCGTCAGCACAGGCTAAAGAATTAAAGGTCTCATCGACGATCCAGATATATACTTCTATATCATCTGATTCGTTCGGATCATACATCGTGGCGATGTGATGATCGTGTAAATCGCGTCAAACGATAAACAAACAAATCCGCTGACGAAAACCTTTCCTCAGCAATTTGAGCGAACCGTACATAGTTCAGGTGTTGGACACTTGAGTGACTGGCTATGTGCCAAGTGGGAGATTGTTGGATAATATGACCCATAGCGTCACTATTTGCACAGATCATTGTGTTGTTGTAGCAAATTAACTATGTGACAAGGAAATTGCACTCTCATCATTTGTGATTAGATCACCATAGATATATAAATGAAGAGAGGTCCCTATGATTAGTACCTGGACTGAGAATGATATGAGACAGTATCAGTCCCCGAAGGTTTAATCATTAAATATCCCTAGCCGTAGTATTATCGAGACTGGACATCGATAATGCGGAATAGGCTAGTATTGCACTTGTGCGCGTTTGTGAGGGCACAGCGGCATAGTTCTCATATATATAAGTATTGGATACTTATGCAAGTGCGATAGGAGGTCGTGTTTCACCGATGGTACGGGAAACAGCTTCGCTCTGGATAGACCCCTCGGAATCCCATTGGTATTATGACTATGTGTCTATGGGAGGCCGAAATCAAGGTAGGTGTGTATGGTCTTAACCTGAGACTTACATCGCTAATACTTACGATAATCGATAAACTTTGGTCTTGGTGGTAGGGGGCTTTAACCGGTTCTGTGTACACCACTTCTGGGTTTATCAGAGAGTCGTAGAGTATTGGGTATGATGTCAAGACGGAAGTGTCACTTCAGTCATATTGGAGTTGATGTCACGCATGATACGGTACTAGTGCTCTTGAGTGTTGCGCAACCAATCGGGATATTGTGACCAGGTCATGTATATCCGATTATAGAGACTATGTTACCAGACATCCGATGTGTTTCGGACGGGGCAGACACTTATCCAGCCCCAGCCCTAGCACGTGATTATCTGATACTGGGCCGATATACACAATACTACGGTATACTACGCTTGATACAGATATATATTCCTGTAAGAATATTTCTGGAGAATTGGGTAGGCATGGCGCTTTGCTAGAAGCCAACCTTGTCTTGTAAATCGATATAAACGTAGTACGAGGTACTTACGTGTTCGGATAGTCCGACGATCGTATTTACTGCCAACATATCCGGAGATCTCATGGGTCGCTTCCTGAAGATTCACCGATGACGTATTACTCGCACTTTGATTAATCTGGGATTAATTAGAAGAGAGAGATAGAATTAATATGGGATTAATTCGATGAGAGAGAAAATTAATCTGGGATTATTTACGGAGATTTTTTATCTGGGATAAAGTATTAATTAAAAGAGAGAGAGCGATTAATTTGGAATTAATCGATAAAATAATATATTCGATATATTATTAGAAATTGGATTTCGACGCGGAATTAAAATTAGATTTTAATTCGGGCGAGCGAATTAATTTAGAATTAATTCGTTAGCGACGTGAATAGTGAATTCGCTAGGCGTAATCACTTAATTACGACGCGACGGAAAATTCGTTAATTTGGAATTAGCGAACCCGAGCCCGAGAGTGATTGCGAGCGCATTCGCATTTCGAATTCGAGCGCGGCACGCGAGTCACATCAAGCGTCAAATCGTTTGTCACATCATGCGTCAAATCAATTGTCACTTTGAGTGATGTGATATGACATGTTGTCACTTTATTAAAGTGTGACATGATGTGAATATAGAAAGGTGATTGTTTGAAAGTTGATAGGACTTGTGTATATATATTTTATTCATTTACTTGGTAAATGGAATAAAGATATATGTATATAAAAATCATTTTCTCTCTCTTGGACCATGTGTAGTACACGGTTTTTGGCAAATCTTTGTGCCATTCACGTGACTCTTGCTTGTTCACGTTTTTGGCCTAATTTTGAGACTAGATTCATGTGACACTCTCTCACTTTCTTTTGGTCTTCACGGTTTTAGGTAAATTGGAGCCAAAACCTTCCATCTTCTCTCTCGGTCTTGGACCGTTTTTCTTCTCCTTCTTGTTCTGTTTTCTGCCGTAAATGGAGAAGCAAGATAATGATTTTTGTGGCAAAAATCAAGTGCTAGCACACCTTGAGCATACATAGGTGATAGGGAAGTGTCTTCATGAGCTTGGAAAGCTTGAAGCTTTGAGCTTCAATGGAGTCTTGCATGGCCGATTCTTGGAGGTTAAAGGAGGACTCAAATCGCACAGCCCACTGCAAGGAGAAGGTACTGCCGAGCTCTATGGAGGATCAAAATCGCACCTTGTTCTTCAAACATCAAAACCGAATTCAATGTGAGTTGATTCCGCCATCTCCTTTGATGTGTTCATATGTCATTTTTATGCTTTGTTTGTGATCCTTGGGACTTTGATTTAACTCTAACAAATGTCTCTAGTCAAACTAGTTACATTATAATAGTTCCTAATTCAAGTACACACCCGAAGGGTAGTTCCTAAACTTAGGTATCTACGGTCGAAACAGCGACTTTCGTCCCGTTTCCGATTCGCAGAGCAATCTCAGCTTGAAGTCAGTATCCTGCTCAAAGCAGATTCTGAACATCAATACATATATTTTATGTACCACACTTAGTATTTAAAATCTAATTTCAATACTAGCTGTGAACATAACTAAGACAAACATTTTTAAAGTAAGAGCCTTGCCCTTTCTTTAATTCCTTCGTGTCTGCCATATCCAAATGGTAGTCACTTTGGGATATGTCTATTATCCTTTTCAATATTTCAGAAACCTTAGGCCAAACCTTGGGTTTTTAGAATATTGAAACGATGTGCACCTCGTGCTACATGCCCAATTGCAAACTTTGACTTTATATGAATAGTCAATTAATTCTCCAAGAATTATAAATTGCAATTTTAATACTTCTTAAATCTAAAATTAGATTTATGACAAGTATATTAAATTAAGCATTAAAGTCATCATCACATAAATCTTCCAAAGATTTTATGCTCTACTTATTTTGCTTAATTTTGGGCTTAAGGTATAATAAGTTATTTTATCAAATAAAGTAACCTATTATTTATTCCCAATTTGAAAATTAAATCATTTAAAATATTTTAATCCCAGATTATATTTTAAATATCCAACTTTTCAATTTTATCTTGATTACAATAGTCTAACTATTTAATCAACGATTAGTGGTACTATATATATATATTATAATGATTATAATAGTCCAACTATATAATCAAATATAATCCAAATTAATTAACCTCAATTACATTGATTACTATCATCCAATTATAAAATCAACTGTAAACTGAAATTAATTAATTCAAATATATTGATTAATATAATCCAATTATATATAATCAAGTATAATACAGTCCAACTGTTTATTAAAACAACAATTTAAATATTAGTCTAACTATCATTTAATCTAATGACGAAATAATTTAAATGAGCGCGTATGGCGAGTAATTGAACGAGTATTGCAAATTCAATTCTTGCCTCCCACTATTTTTCGTCGAGCCTCTAACCCTCTGTCGAGTACTCGGGAAACCGTGTTTCCTAGTGGGCTAGGATCCCGTTAAATATCACACAATCTTGACTTTGGCCAACAAATTGTATGATAATTAATTAAGTAGATCTCGAAGATCAATGGATCTCATCCAACTCCTAGATCCAGTAGGTGGACATCCAAGTCCCAAACATATATCTTATATATGCCTATATATCGAATGTATACCCTAACCTTTTTCCTCTGAATCAACTAGGCCTTGGCTTTGGCACAACAAACCTAGTGATCCCAGTCAAGCGCGGACCCATTGACATGGAAGCTTCGTAATCAATGTCAATGGACAAGAAGTGGTCTTGACTTTGGCCAACAAACCACAACTTGGACACGACACCGATATGGAACAAAGCCTCGTGATTAAAACACATCTTTGACAGACAAGGGCTTGACTTTGGCCAACAACCCCTGCCAATCTCGGATCTTGAGTAAGAATCACTCAATGGAAGGAAAATAAACGCTTGATATTTAACGAGGGTTTTTCGCGTGCAAATTGGTAACCAATTTATTATCTTTGTTAAGGTCTCATCATCATACACCCTTAAACATGCATTCTAAACACATAATAAAGCGCATATGTAAAATAATAATGATATGCGGATGGATATTTTACATTGATCCTAGATCAATCTCTCACTTTCTCTCTCCCGCTAGCACAAATATTTTTCTACCCGTTACACTACACTTCTAAAGAAACCTCATATACATAGAGGGGAATAGGTGAGAAGAGAATACAAAGAATAGGAGATAAGGCTGGACTCGCAGGTCCAATTTAATAAATCAAATTTATTACAATTTCCAAAATCGCCCCACCCGGCTAATATCCATCCGATATACATTATTCAAACATCACAACCATGTATTCATACAAGCATGTTATCAATCAATCTAATCCAATTAATTAATCTTGATAATTAGTGATCATCCAATGTTCAAACAAAGATTTGATTTTGTTCGAGTCAAACTCGTATTGCGAACACGTATTCAAAGTACGATTTCTACGAATTAAATTAAATTACATAATTAAATCTAATTTAATACGTATTTAATTCTAATTCATTATTTAATTCCAAATTAAATATTACACTTTATAAAATAAACCTTTACGACTTAAATTCCAAATTTAATCGTTACGGGTCTCAAAGCCCGATTAATATCCAATATTAATTTAATTAAAGTCTAATGGGCTTTTAATTAATTTCTTGAGGCGTGGACTTTTGGTCAACTCGGGTCAAACCCGCAACCAAAGTCAAATCCGGGAGTTACCCCATAAGCCCATAAATTAATTTAGGCCCATTAGGCCCAATTAAACGTTAAAGGTTTATTAGTTGCATTTGGGCTTTTGGAAGCGGTTTTGGGCCTAATTGGATCCAACCAATTTTGGCCTAAACCAACTTTGTACAACAAAGTCCAATAAACCCAATAACAACTTAAAAAGCCCAAATCCAATTTTAAGGCCCATTTTAATTAAATTACAAAATCCAATTTTACAATTCAATTAAACAAAGTGCATAGCATTATTAATTACCCAAATCAAAGTTTCCAAAACATCAAATTTGTCCAATTAATCATGCTTAACATCAATTAATCATGTCCAACATAATTAAATCAAAATCAAACCCAATTTCATGCTTCAAGTGTCTCGGCCAAAGGGGAAAAATATGCCCAAATCAAATTCAATCCAATTGAACCAAATTAAACATAAATTCAACATCCCCAAATGATTTGCAAGTCATCCAATGAACAAAAAATCAAAAAACCAAGACATTAGGGAGCTTGCCAAATTCGGCCATCACAAGCAAACTGGGGAAAAATTGTTCCAAACACTTTTCATCAAATTGATCTAATCAATCATCAATTAAACAACATTCAAGCATTCTAAATCATCCAATTTCATTAAACATGCTCAAAATCAAGTTTACCCAAATTTGTCATGCCCAAAATTTGGGGAAAAATGGATCCAACCAAATTTCATGAAATTGATTATGCACAACATCAATTCAACCTCATTCAAGCATTCTAAATCATCCAATTTCATTAAACATGCTCAAAATCAAGTTTACCCAAATTTGTCATGCCCAAAATTTGGGGAAAAATGGATCCAACCAAATTTCATGAAATTGATTATGCACAACATCAATTCAACCTTATTCAAGCATACTATACTAAACAATTTAATCATTTGATGCTCAAATTGAGTTTACCCAAATTAAAGTTTTGGCCAACATTAAGCAAATTGGGGAAAATCAATCCAATTAATTTTTCATCAAATTGATTACATATAACTCTAATTCAATCATATACAAGCATTCTTAAACAAACAATTTGTCAAAATCATGCTTAAATCAAAAAGCCCCAAATTTTGCTCAAGAACCCTAATTCGTTTTTATGCAATCAATAGCTCAAGATACAATTGTAGAGTTTCAATCAAGTCCCAAGGATCACAAACATGCATAAAAACGAGTTGAATACACAAAGGAGCAAGGCGGAATTCATACTCACATTGATGTGTTTGATGCTAGGAAGAACAAGATGTGTTTTCCTCCTTGTTGGTGCTAGGTTTGGCCTCCAAAAACAGCAGGGGCTGCTCGGTTTTGGTCCTCTTTGCATCTCCAAAATCGGCCATGAGTGGTCTCCATGGAAGCTCAAAGCTTCAAGCTCCAAAAATAAATCCAAGCTCACAAATTCGTTTCCCTATCACCATAATATAACCCATGTGTGTGCTAGCACTACTCTTCTTCAATTTGCCTCTCAAAAATTCGGACAAACCAGAAAGTTTTTGGAGCAAATCGGCTTGAAGCCGTGAAGGAGAAGAAGATGAAAAGAGAGGGAAAAGAGAGAATACCGTGAGTGGTGAGTGAGAGAGAGAAAATGATTTTTGGTTTATATATTTATTTTATTTTCCAAAAACAAAAACAAATATATATAAATCATTTACATATATCTTAAAAGTAAAAAGCAAAAGTCTATTAATGCTTTTCCAACAAGCATATCACTTCTACTTTTTACTTTAAGTCACATCACATCACTTTAATAAAGTGACATGTTGTCAAGTCACATCACTCAAAGTGACAATTGATTTGACACATGATGTGACTAACGATTTGACGCTTGATGTGACTTGCGTGCCGCGCTCAAATTCGAAATGCGAATGCGCTCGCAATCACTCTCGGGCTCGGGTTTGCTAATTCCAAATTAACGAATTTTCCGTCACGTCGTAATTAAGTGATTACGCCAAGCAAAATCACTATTCACGTCGCTAACGAATTAATTCTAAATTAATTCGTTCGCCCGAATTAAAATCTAATTTTAATTCCGCGTCGAAATCCAATTTCTTATAATATATCGAATATATTATTTTACCGATTAATTCCAAATTAATCGTTCTCTCTCTTTAATTAATATTTTATCCTAGATAAAATATCTCCGCAATTAATCCCAGATTAATTTTCTCTCTCTTCTAATTAATCCCAGATTAATTAAAGTGCGAGTTATACATCATCGGTGAATCTTCAGGAAGCGACCCATGAGATCTCCAGATATGTTGGCAGTAAATACGGTCGTCGGAGTATCCGAACACCTAAGCACCTCGTACTACGTTTATACCGATTTACAAGACAAGGTTGGCTTCTAGCAAAGCGCCATGCCTACCCAATTCTCCAGAAATATTCTTACAGGAATATATAGATCTGTATCAATCGTAGTATACCGTAGTATTGCGTATATTAGCCCAGTATCGGATAGTCACGTGCTAGGGCTGGGGCTGGATAAGTGTCTGCCCCGTCCGAAGCACATGTCGGATGTCTGGTAACTAGTCTCTATAATCGGATATACATGACCTTGTCATAATATCTCGATGGCCGGCCAGCACTTAAGAGCACTAATACCGTATCCTGCGTGACATCATCTCCACTATAACTGAAGTGATACTTCCGTCTCGACATCACACACCCAATACACTATGACTCTCTGATAAACCCAGAAGCGGTGTACGCAGAGCCGGTTAAAGCCCTGTACCACCAAGACCAAAGTCTACCGATTATCGCAAGTATTAGCGATGCAAGTCTCAGGTTAAGACTATACACACCTACCTTGATTTCGGCCTCCCATAGACACATAGTCATAATACCAATGGGATTCCGAGGGGTCTATCCAGAGCGAAGCTGTTTCCCGTACCATCGGTGAAACACAACCTCCTATCGCACTTGCATAAGTATCCAATACTTAAATATATGAGAACTATGCCGTTGTGCCCTCACAACGCGCACAAGTGCAATACTAGCCTATTCCGCATTATCGATGTCCTGTCTCGATAATACTCCGGCTAGGGATATTTAATGATTAATCCTTCGTGGACTGATACTGTCTCATATCATCTCAATCCAGGAACTAATCATATGGACCTCTCTTCATTTATATATTTATGGTGATTTAATCACAAATGATGAGAGTGCAATTTCCTTGTCACATAGTTAATTTGTACAACAACACCGTGATCTGCACAAATAGTGACGCTATGGGTCATATTATCCAACACTCGACCCATGCTCCATTCCCGGAGCGCCATTCCCGGTATTCTAATCCTCATTCCCGAGGCGTTGCTGATGATGTGGGCCTTGACCCATGCTCTATTCCTGGAGTGCAATTCCCGGCGTGCTTAACCTCATTCCCGAGGCATCTCTGATGTGATGGTCCATTCCCG
Source organism: Zanthoxylum bungeanum (assembly GCA_019454045.1). Taxonomy (NCBI): domain Eukaryota; kingdom Viridiplantae; phylum Streptophyta; class Magnoliopsida; order Sapindales; family Rutaceae; genus Zanthoxylum; species Zanthoxylum bungeanum. The sequence goes on along the minus strand of SKCR01053377.1, from coordinate 18,028 downwards.
AACCGTGCTGTATGAGGTGGGGTAGACTGGTCGCCCCTATACTTGGTTTATCTTTCTGTTCTTCGCTGCTTTCATTAGGTCAGAGTAGATCTCATGATGTGACGTTGCATACCAACTTACTATACTATCTTTTATGAGATAATCCCAATAGCTACACATATTTTCGCCCTCAAATGATGCCTAGTGTCGAAACTAGAGAACCTTCAAAGTACTTGATACAACTCAAATCCGACCGTCTGAATAAATGATCTGAACTAGACTCCAAGTGTGTGTGTGCCAAGGTTCTTTTACAACTTGATCCTTAAGTAAGCCAACTCGATGAATTTGTCTCGAAGAATGGGATCAGTGGGTCTAACCAACCTAGATGTCTTGATCACGCTCTGCAATTACTTCCCCGTACTCAATATGATATGGTTTTCTTATTCTTCTTCTTTTTTTTTTAACACGCCTACACTTTAAGGTAGTATTTCTCCTCATGGTGGTCCTAATACTTGCCCATGGGTAGCTTCACGCTTATCGGTTATAGGTGGTTTATTTTTCCTCTTCAGAGACTTTTCCTTCGTTTCCAACCATATCACATTTCGTAACGCAAGTAAACCAGGATGGACATCTAAGAAAACGGTCATTCACTGATCTGCCATCTCTTCAACTAGTCATCATGCCGACTACTCAGGCTTCTACTGCTAAAATCCTGTAATTAAGTGCCCACGAGTCTAGCAGAGTGACCGGCGTAAACACACACGTATAACGCAAGCGCACGTATCGTTCAAGTAGTATAAAAAGTATCGATCCCACGAGGACTTAATACCTAATCTATTAATTTTATGAGGTCAAATGATTACTAGTATCTAACAGGTTGATTGATTGATTTGAAATGTTGAAGATTTTAAATTTAAAAACAAGTAAATAAAATTGCACGAAGGTAGGTTTAAGAAAATTCAATATTAAAAACTATCTAGGGTTGTAAATCTTTCTAATATCTTTTAAAAGATGAAGTGGTTATTTCATGTTTGTGTAATAAATCGGTTTACTAACCTGGAACACTAAATTATGCAAAAGCCTCTGTCGATGGTCAGACGCAAATACCCAGTTTAACCCAATTGAATCATATGTCTATGTCAACCAAATTATCTGGATTCATTAAGTTTAAGTTCCAATTATGGCTACCCCGCCCGACAGGTATATGTCTATCCTACAAGAATATCTATTAAAGGGTTATCTATCCTCAAGGAAGATCGTGGGCTATTAAGTCTAAGGCTGAAACCTAAAATTCCTTTGTCAAGTTTATTTTAGATTTACCACATCAATCTTATTGGTGATTAGACAACAAGAAGCATTAAGCTTAAGACTTATAAGTAAACCTTTAAATTACCCAAACTATAAAATAACCCCTTATAAACCGGTGATATTAGAATTCATCACAACCCCAGATAACTAACTTAGTTACAACACATAACTAGGGCTAGTAAGAACTTAAAAGTAAAAGACATAAAGTAAAAATGCTGAAAAGTAATTGCGGTAAAGTAAAAGCTGAAAAGTAAATTACAATAAAATAAAATGCTAAGGTAAAAGGATCAACTTTTACTATTTACTATTTAGATATCTCCATTAATATAATATATTAACTTGTGATTATTTTACCAACCGTCCATATAGGCGGTAACCTGATTAAGTCAAATTAAGTCCAACCATCCATAAAGGCGGAATCAAAATAAACCTGCCATATAGGCGGTAACAAAATTTAATTACCAACCGACCAATCTGGCGGTATCCTTGATTAGTTAGGTTTAAACCAGATTAAAATGAATTACCAACCGACCAATATAGCGGTATCCTTTTTAAGTCAATATTTTAAATAGTGAATGTATTATATTTAAGGCAGATTAATCTAAATAGTAACAGTAAAAGAATTACCTTTCACCCTAGCTGGGGAAGTTACCTCCCCATGGTGAATAGTAAAAACTGTAAAAAGTAAAGAAAGTAAATTACTATTATTACAGAACGTAATTAAAATTAATTACAAAACTAAAATTTAAAAGAAACTAGATAGAAAACTCTGAATTTACATCAGAGAATTCAGAGAGGAAGGTACATCTGAAATTGAAATTTCGAGCTCTATTTATAGGCATCAGTAGAGGGTCGGCATCACGACGCCAATCTCCCGTCTCGACGTGTGTTTTGTCAACGTGGCAGCTTCTGGTTTGTCCGCTTCTGATTCTGGATAAGGTGATAAGGTGACACGTGGCAAGGTGGTTGGAGCTCAATTATTGCGACACGTGGCGGCTCATGATTGGCTGATGAAGATTCTTATCTGCCATGTGTCAATTGCGGATAAGTGAGTCAATAATTGATACTGACGTGGCGCTGACGTGGCAACACATGGCAAAAGTGTCTGTCGGCACCATAGAATGATGACACGTGGCACGCTGTGATTGGTTGATGATGACGTGGCGATGATGTGGCACGTTGACTAGGTCAACTAGTGATATGGATGATGACATGGCAGACACATGGAGTGACATGTGGCGACATGTGGCGATGGCAACTGTCGGCACCGTAGGATGATGACATGTGGCACGGCGCATGTTAGCAGATCGTCTGTGTTGGTGACATGTGGCACGGCGTACGTTAGCAAAGTCAAACTTTCTCAGATTCTGACTTGTGGACCCGGCGCACGTTAGCAAGTCTTGGTCCATTTTAGGCGTCGCGACGCCAAAGGCTTGCGCGTCGCGACGCTCAGAATTACGAAAATGTCATTTTGTCAAATTTTCACTGTTTTGAGCCCAAACCACCTCCAGAGAGTCCTGAAACTTTATTTATCTACAAAATAACACAAAACACATCAAAATTTTCACAAAACTCAAGAAACTATACAAAATATTAGGTCAAATGAGTGGGGAATAGTGATATAATAACTACTTATCACACCCCCAAACCTAACATTTTGCTAGTCCTCGAGCAAAATATAGAATAAAATAACTTAAAATTTAACTAAGCCACTTTCGTAGGGATCACGGTTGCATTTAGCATATGCAACAAGCCTTTAAACCCCTAGGTGTCCCTAGTGGACGAGTTGTAGTCTCGTGAGGGTTTACAGCAATGATACCCACAAACATTTTACAAAAGTAAAAATGTAGTGAAACTAATGCACACAAAAGCAAAAAGACAAGAGAAAATAGAATAAAGAAGTTAGTGACTAATCAGGTTAAACTTCTACTCCAAGTTACTAGTTGTTTTGTTTCTTTCTAAATTACTGAATAAGTAAATTCTCTGATTATATTTACCGTTCTCCATATACACAACCAAAAAAATATTAAACATCTCATTTTTACCCACAAACAGTCATAAGTGCAGTTGATAAGAGAGTAATATTTTTGTCCTAAAGTTTTATCAGAATTCACACCTTTTTGTAGCAATAGAATAATTTTTCTCATTTTTTCTGATTTTTTCTTTGATTTTTTTTTATTTATATACAATATCTTTCATCTATGTAGCGAGCTTTGGGTCGGTGGCTCCCAAACCAGTTGGCTTTAGGGCACCAAGTGTTAAGACACCCCTACGGACTTAATTACTCAGACTTCAGATATATATATTTTTGCAGCATCTTTGATCCATGTAACGAGCTTTGGGCCAGTGACTCCCAAACCAGTTAGTTTTAGGGCACTAGGTGTTAAAACACCCTTACAGACTTAATAACTCGGATCTCAGACGTTTTTTTTTTACTCCATTGCTTTTTGAGATGTTTCCTCCAATTAAACTAGAGCACTGAATATTACAAACTTTTCAATTTTAGCTCATGTCCGTATGTTACCATGCGTATTGTTAATGCCTGCCAACTGAGCATATGAAGATCCATTTTAATCAATTTTATGGAGAGTTTACAAATTAAATAATTTAAAATGAAATAAACAAAAACTAACTTGTTTCAAAAATGGTTTGAGATACGTATTAGGAGTGGAAATTCCTTACACAGCTATCTCTTACCAATTTCACCTTTTTAGTCAAAATAAAAACACAAAAACACAAAATTCTATATGAAATTAAAGGTTAAGATCCAGATTAATCCGATGCCTCTTACCACGATCGTCCTCGGACCAATTTATATTTGTAATGATAGGGTCAATTTCTGGTTCATAGGCTAAGATTTGGTCAATTAGATCCGGAGCGGTTCTGGCAGTGAAGAGGAGTTCTTTTAAAGGTTTTGACACGAACCCATTTCTCCGAGTATCATCAAGAAACACACAAAGAAAATCATAAAATTCATCAACGTTAAACAGCCCAAGCGGTTTCTGTTGTATGTTCAGGTTCGCCCAAGATAGCACTATAAAAATTTCCTCTAATGTGCCCAAGCCACCTGGCAAAGCTATAAAAGCATCAGCACGGTTAATCATTTCTACCAGTCGTTCAGACATACCTGACACGATTAATTTTTCTCCGTTTGATGGTCCAATAAGATTTGCCTCCGCCAAGGATTTTGGAATGATTCCCAAAACTTGACTGCCTCCCTCCTGTACAGCTTTTGAAACGATCCCCATTAGTCCAAGATTTCCTCTACCATATACTAAGTGCATATTCCTTGCAGCTAAGACTCGACTCAATTCATGTGCTGCTTCTAGTACCGCAAAACACACAGATGTTTTCAACTCGTCTTCTTGAAGTGGCTTCCATGTTTTACTTTGGATGTCTTCAAAAGTGCAATGATGAGTTGATTTTATAACACCTGAAAAGGGTGAGTAAAATAATAGCACTAGTACTTGCCAAATGACAATTATTAGTTAAACAGTAAAATAAATCATGATAGTCAAAAAGGTCTGGATCCTGTCGGAGAAAATAAAAGAAAACAACAAATCAAATTATAATTATTATGAAAAAGACAAAGAGATATAATATGTACAAGAAAAGTATCGGCTTGATTGACGTCTATGCGTCAGGGACAAGCTTCCCATCCAATTTTCTTATAAATTGGCAAACATGGTCTTTTTGAGTCAGATTCCCAAGACTTAACTATTGTCTTTCTTTTTGAAATTGTGCATATAACACACGAATTTCATGATACACATATCCATTGGGATGCGTCTCAAGAGTTTTAGATATATCATCCAAAGACTCCTTACTTAAGCCATCTCTAACGAAATTAATCTTATCTTCGCGGTTATCAGACACCATTTCTAAAGAACGACAATGAGTATCACAAAACATACGAGCACATTTATAACAAACACACATTCTTTTGGCTCTTCTCTTTTTAGCATATGTGCTCTTTCCTAAACTAGGTAGATGTGAAATAAAAGATTCAGAAGACTCACCTGCCAATCAGACTCGTGCTTCAATAATCCAACGAATGTCAGTAGGAATACCTTTGATCATCAGTAGTCTCATCCGTTCCAAGCGAGCTTTGTAAATTTTCATCAGATATATTTTAGGGAGAGAAGGAAATTGCTTGTGAAGTTTTACGAGAACTTCTTCCATCCTGAAATGACTTAATCTGCAAAAACTAAACACACCAAATTAAATCACACCAAATAACAATATATACAAAAATTGCATGGGTTGCCTTCATGCTAGCGCTAAGTTTAAAGTCGTCAGCTAGACGGGACTTTTCGAACGTTAGGCTGGATCTGAAAGTGTGACACTTTCTTTTTGTCGCTCAAATGATTCTCCCCAATAGTGCTTAACACGCTTGTTTTTAACCTTGAATGTTTTGTTTGAGTCAGGATCACGTATCTCAACGGTTCTGTCTGGTAAAACCTTGGTGATCACAAATGGACCTGACCACCGTGATTTTGGCTTCAATGGGAAGAATTTCACCCTTGATTTGTTTAACAGTACCTTCTGCCCTGGTTCCAGTTGTATGCACATTAACTTCTCATCATGTCTCTTCTTGGCCTTTTCTTTGTACAATTTTTTCATCCTCAAAAGGCTGATTGTGAAATTCCTTCAATTTGGTATCTAACCTCTAAACTAATAGTGAAAGATAAATAAGTGATTGTGAAATTCCTTCAATTTGGTATCTAACCTCTAAACTAATAACTGATTGTGAAATTCCATCAATTTGGTATCTAACCTCTAAACTAGATAGAGAACTCCATATTTACATCAGAGAATTCAGAGAGGAATGTACATCTGAAACTGAAATTTCGAGCTCTATTTATAGGCGTCAGTAAGGGGTCGGCGTCGCGTCGCGCATTTTTTCGACGTGGCAGCTTCTGGTTCGTCGGCTTTAGATTCTAGATAAGGTGATAAGGTGACACATGGCAAGGTGGTTGGAGCTCAATTATTATGACACGTGGTGGCTCATGATTGGCTGATGAAGATTCTTATCTGCCATGTGTCAATTGCGGATAAGTGAGTCAATAATTGATGCTGACGTGGCGCTGACATGGCGACACATGGCAAAAGTGACTGTCGGTACCATAGAATGATGACACGTGGCACACTTTGATTGGTTGATGATGGCATGGCTATGATATGGCACGTTGACTCAGTCAACTGGTGATGTGGATGATGACGTGGCAGACACGTGGAGTGACACATGGCGATGGCAATTGTCGGCACCGTAGGATGATGACATGTGGCATTCTGACTATCGCAACAAAAGTGCCCTCTACTCCCCGCTTGCTATCATCATACGCCTTAATAGTCATGTTGGAGGGACTCAGATCTCTCGCCTTCATACTCAACCTCGATAGAATCTTCAAAGGACAAATATTGATAGATGAGCCATCATCCACCATTACACAAGATGTCTTCTTGCCCCTTACTTCCGCTCTTATGAATAGTGGCCTATTGTGATTCCTTCCTTCCACCAGAAGCTCCTCCTCAGAAAAGTTTATCACCTGCAAAGCTTCCTTCTGCACCGATCCTACGAACATTTTAGGGTTGGCATCCTCTGATACTATGATCTTGCTCAATGCCTCAACCATGGCTCGCCTATGCTCCTGCAATGCACACAATAACTCCCAGATGCTCACATGTGCTCGTGTTTTCTTCAACTGACGCAGCATTACATCTCATTCAGCATTATCTATATTCTCTGCCACTTCTCTGTCTTCTGCCAACACTTCATTGCCTTTCTCTGTTGTATCACTGTAAAAACGCCCATTGCGTGTCATTCCTTTCACATTCTCTTCATCACTTCTTGAGAAGTCCTCCCAGAAATTCTTCCCCTACAGCGTTTCATCGTCACTATTGCTATCCCAAATCCCCAGGCAAAAGGCTTGGTGGTCAAAGGTTTGGAGGACAAGGTTTTCAGGTAGGTCGGAGCTAATCAAGTAGGTAGGTGGTAGGACATAGTGATAGTTAGGTAGGGGTTTCTGTGTGTGTTGGGTTGCTCTTTTTTTGGGTCGGGTATCTTGTGGGAGTCTATGAGGTCCTGGATTTCATATCTGAGGCAGCACAGCTGTCGGTGTCATGGCCTTTTTGCTGGTGGTAGTGACAGTAAAGGTTCAGATTGATGTCTGATGGCGGAGGGTGTGAAAGTGGTTTAGCTTCTAAGGGTTTTAGGATTCTTTGTCTCGTCAACTTCTCAAGCACCTTAGACAAAGGCCTACCCAGGTTAGAAAAACACCGATTTCTTATGGCTGTAACCTCGGCAGAAATGGGCTTGGTTCCTGATGGTCCTCCAACAGTCCTCATGTTCAGGCCATAAAACTTCCTATTCTCCGCTTCTTCTTCCTTAATGTCCATGACAGTCTCCCTCAACTGTCAAAAATCAGTGATCATAGAGGTCATCCTCCTCAGCTTGCCATAAATAGAGGGCTTGGTGCCCTTGATGATCATTTTGATCTGATCCTTCTCTGAGGATCGAGTTTGCATCTTCAGAAGCTGGCTCCTCCAGTAATCTACATAATCCTTGAAGCTCTCCTCCGGCTTCTGTTTGGTATTCTCCAAGTCGCGAAGTGATAAGTCGATCTCCAAATTCGTAACATACTGATTCAGAAAGGCCTCCACCAATGCCCTTCAATCATCATTGACTTTCCTCTCAAGGCCATGATACCATACTACTGGTGCCCCTTCAAGCGACATCCAAAACATTTACTGAACCTGACGCTTCGACAGACCCACTGAACTCATCACAGAAACATATTGTCGAAGATGAACCCTCGGATCCCCATTCCCGTTGAACTTGGCTATGTCGGGCATCTTGAATTACGAAGGCAGCTGCTCTTCGAAAGTCATCATATCGTAGTCTAGCAAATCCTCATGCTTGCCCTTCAGCTTGCGGGTAACTTACTCTACTTGATCCCAGAATTTCTATAATTCAGCCTGAGACCCGGCTATCCTTCCCGCGGCATACTCATCCATGTCATCATCCAAAACATGGATCTCATCATTCAACATGTTTGGAGGCTCTTCACACCTCACATTTTCAGAGCCCCCCAGCGCGGGGCACGGCCATATTGGCCATAGCGGCGGTCAAAGCTTGCAACTGCTCGATAACCTTACTGAGACTAGTCTCCAGCTGATCCATATGAGATCCTTCATTCTCTGACTCGCTCATGTTTGCTAACGGCCTCTTGACGAGTCTTCCCTCTCCCTAACCCAACAGGTATCTATGGTGTCTTTTAAAACTTGTATTCAGCATGTATGCGTGCAATGCATGGAATATATAAGCCCGTAAGGGTTTTCATATGAGTCGGCCCATTATCATTTTAAAGTATTCAATCATACTATTGCGAGGTGCAAACTTATCCCAATTGAAAAAGGCCCAACAGGTTTACACTTTCGCGATAACGTGACTAAATAACATCAAATAGTAAGGGACCCAAACACAACACGGCCCATTAACATCAAATAGTATATTGATTGTCGTAAGTATTAGCGGTGCAAGTCTCAGGTTAAGACCAAATACACCTACCCTGATTGCAGACTCTCATAGACACATAGTCATACTACCAATGGGATTCCACGGGGGTCTATCCAGAGCAAAGCTGTTTCCCATACCATCGGTAAAACACAACCTCATATTACACTTGCATGAGTATCATATACCCAAATATACGAGAACTATGTGTGCCCTCACAAATGCGCACAAGTGTAATACTAGTCTTTTGCGCATTTATCGATGTCCAATCTCGACAATGCTCTGACTAGGGATATTTAATGATTTATCCTTCTTGGACTGATACTGTCTCATATCATTCTTAGTCCAGGAACAAATCACAGGGACCTCTCATCATTTATATATCTAGGTGATCTAATCACAAATAATAAGAGTGCATTCTCCTTTGTCACATAGTTAATTTGTACAACAACACCATGATCTGTACAAATAGTGACGATATGGGTCATAATTGTCCAACAATCTCCCACTTGGCCTATAGCCGGTCACTCGAGTGCTTGACACCCGAACTATATACGGTTGGCTCAAATTGCTGAGAAAAGCTTTCGTCAGCGGATTTGTATGATTATCATCTTGATGCGATTTATTAGATCATCACATCGCCACGATGTATGATCCGAACGAATCATATGAATATCGAAGTATATATCTGGATCGTTGATGAGACCATTAATTCTTTAGCCTGTGCTGACGCCTAGCTCAGCTGCTAACAGAACTATATCCAATTTAATTAGATTTGTTATTGACCCATATGGCTTCTATTGCTGCCTCAGCTGCTGCAATTAACCCGCATTTGTTGTTTATTCGGTAACAGTATCTTACTTAGAAGATTTCCAGCTCACTGTACCGTTATTCAAACTGTATAATACTATTTGCGACTTTAAGTCGTCTTTATCGGTTATAGGAAACTTGCTACAGTGATCCCAGTCACTTCAAGTTCTCCTTCTCCATAGACTAAGACAGCATCCTTAGTTCTTTAAGATACTAACGGATGTTCTTAACTTCAATCCAGTGACTATCACTCGGATTGGCCTGTATGTGAATCCATATGCTCAAAGCGTATGAGACACCAGGTCGCATACATTTTTCAATGTACGGTTCCACGGAGAGTTTTTGAAAGCCAAGCTTTCGCCGATAGTTATTTTATGGGAAAATCATTTCCAAGAAATGACAAATTATCATTATTTTATAGGATAGCCACTGTCAGCGCGCTCCTACTAACCCTTTTATATACACAATAATCATTTTCGTTTTGAATTAAATCATAAATCATTATGATTACATCAAAACGATAATTCCAAGACCCTAATGCTTGCTTCAATCCAATCATGGATCGAATAACAAGCATTATCCAAATGGATTTACTGTGGCAACAGGTAAAAGGTTGAATCGTAATCAACACAATGTTGATAACGATACCTTTCCGCTAAAAGCCTAGCTTTATACGTTGGTATGTTGCCATCAATGTATGTCTTCCTTGAAGACTTATATAGTACCAATAGGCACAATGTCTTGCGGTACATCAACTAGTATCCAAACTGGTTGATATACATGGAATCCATTTCGGATTATATGGCACTTTGCCATAATAGAGAGTCGATACCTTGTATCACTTCCTCATACGTAGTCAGTTGGTATTCCTCATAAGATTTACATCTTTATGAGGTTAGATCAGAAACCAATACCCCAGGTTGTTTTCTGACTCTTTCGGACTTACGCGGTTCTTGTGTATTCTAAGATTATTGGTATAGTTTCATCCTTGATGAACTATTTGTGTTCTATTAAGATTCGGTGCCTTGGACAGTATTACTCTGATTTTCATCGAGTTTTACTATCCTCCCACTTACCACTGCATATCGGTATTCCTCTTAGGAAAACCGCATGGTGAGCAACAATCTAATTGTTCTCTTGTGAGGTGTATAAGTACAATACTTATGGTATCCCTAGGATAACCTACATTTGGCACTTATCCAATTTGGGTTCTTGTTTGGTATCATCCAAACGTATGCCTAGCATACCCAAATCATCAGGAATGAGAAACCTGGTTTCTTTCCTGCTCATATCTAATATGTTATCTGTCAAACAGATATTTATGGAACCTTATTCAAAATAAGCTATGCACTGTTTAGCGTATCCGTTGAAGGAAATGGTAGCTCAGAGCGACTCATGATTAACCTTATCATGTCTAACAAAATTCGATTAATCCTGTTCGGACACACCGTCAAACTGACGTGTTCTGGGAGGAGTCCTCATTGAAAGAATACTATACTCTTTCAAGTATACGAGAAACTTATTGCTTAAGTATTTTCCATTACGGTCTTTCCGTGACGGTTTAATATTTTAGCCGATCTGTTTGTCTATTTCGTGTCGAAACTGTAAAAGTTTCTGATTTGTATTTCAAAAGAAACACATAACCATAACGCGATGCCACATCCGTAAAGGTCACGAAATATTCATATCCACATCTAGCCTAGCTAGACATGGACCCACTTACTTCACTATGAACTAGGGCTAACAGATCGGTGGCATTGGCACTTTTACCAAGTAAATAGTGTTTTAGGCATTTTGCCTAATAAACTAGATTCGTAGACTTTATTTGAATAGAATCAAATTAGTCCTAGTACCCACTCTTTGAAAGTGTGGATATACGATTCTTGTTTAATCGTGTCCCAGACAACGATGCCACATTTAAGTTTCTTAACTGATCAAATCAGTTTGAGCCATTTATTTGTCATGTTATATATTTGAGATATTATTTATATTCAAAATATAAATTCTGTTATTCACATCTAATGTGTTTATCTCAATATCATTCTTTATATAATGAAACACTTTAGTGTTTTAAAATATAAAGGTTCACCCGCAACAGGTCAAACACTGATATAGAGATAATGTTTCCAGTCAAACTAGCTACATTATAACAGTTTCCTAACTTAGGTACACACCCGAGGGTAGTTCCTAAACTTAGGTATCTACGGTTAAAATAGCGACTTTCGTCCCGTTTTCAATTCGCAGATAAATCTCAATTGATGTCATTATCCTGCTCATAGCAGATTCTGAACATCAATACATATTTATGTACCACATTAAGTATTTAAAATCCAATTTTAATACTAGTAGTGAACATAATGTTGACAAATATTTTTGAAGTCAGAGCCTTGCTCGTCTTCAATTCCTTCATGTCTGCTTTGTCCAAACGGAAGTCACGCTTTCGCGATCCCGTTTGCCACAATTGTGCAGACATTTTAGGATAAGTCCTTTTATCTTCCTAGAAGATTATAATGATTTTTCATTTGCCCTTTTCCATATTCTGGTAGCCTTTGGCCAAGCCTCGGCTTCTAGAATATCAAAGTAAAGTGCGCTTTGCACTACTTTCCTAATTGCAAACTTTGACTTTGTCTCCTTGAGAATAGTCATTAACTCTCCAAGAGTTTACTAATTGCAATTTTAGTACTTATAAAATCTAAATATAGATTTATGAAGATCCTTCAATTTCAGTATCATACTTTAAGGATCCAATCCTTAGTTCTGATTCAGAAATTAAGGAGTCTACTTGATAAGTATAATGGATTAAGCAATAAAGTTATCATTACATGATCTTCCAAAGATTATGCTCTACTATATGCTTAACTCCGAGCTTTAGGCATAATATATTATTTTATCAAATAAAATAACTTATTATTTTTCCAGGACCATCCTGAAATTTTATTACCAATTTGAAAATTAAACCATTTAAACACATTTTCCCCAGGATTATGTTTTAAATGTCAATCTTTCAATTATATCTTGATTCTAATAGTCCAACTATTTAATCAACGATTTGTGGTACTATGTATTATATTGATTATTATAGTCCAACTATACAATCAAATATAATTTAAATCAATTAACCTCAATTACATTGATTACTATAATCCAATTATAAAATCAACTGTAAATTGAAATTAATTAATTCAAATATATTGATTACTATAATCCAATTATATAATCAACTATAATACAGTCCAACTGCTTATAAAAAAAACAATTTAAATATTAGTCCAACTAACATTTAATCTAACGATGAAATAATTTGTGATTGAGCGCGTATGGCAAGTAATTAAACGAATATTGCAAATTCAATTCTTGCCTCCCACTATTTTTCGGCGAGCCTCTAACCCTATGTCGAGTACTCAGGAAACCGCTTTCCTAGTGGGCTAGGATCCTGTTAAATATCACACAATCTTGACTTTGGCCAACAAATTGTATGATAATTAACTAGGTAGATCTCTAATATCAATGGATCTAATCCAATTCCTAGATCCGGTAGGGGGACGTCCAAGTCCGAAACATATATCTTATATATGCCAATACATCCAATGTATTACCTAACCGTTTTTCCTCTGAATCAACTAAGCCTTGGCTTTGGCACAACAAACTTAGTGATCCCAGTCAACGCGACCCATTGACCATGGAAAGCTTCGTAATCAATGTCGATGGACAAGAAGTGGTCTTGACTTTGGCCAACAAACCACAACTTGGAAAGACACTGATATGGAACAAAACCCTCGTGATTCAAACACATCTTCGACAGACAAAGGCCTTGACTTTGGCCAACAAACCAATGTCCGTCTCGGATCTTGAGTGAGAATCACTCAATGGAAGGAAAGACGCTTAATATTTAGCGAGGGTTTTTCGCGTGCAAATTGGCAACAATTTATTATCTTTGTTAAGGTCTCATCATCATACACCCTTAAACATGCATTCTAAACACATAATAAAGCGCATATGAAAAATAATAATGATATGCGGATGGATACTTTACATTGATCCTAGATCAAATCTCTCATTTTCTCTCTCCCTCTGCTAGCACATGTATTTACTTCTACCCGTTACACTACACTTCTAAAGAAACCTCATTTACATTGAGGGGAATAGATGAGAAGAGAATACAAAGAGTATGGAGGTGATAAGGCTGGACACGCAAGTCCAATTAATAAATCAAATTTATTACAATTTCCAAAATTGCCCCACCCATCTAATATCCATCCGATATACATTATTCATGCATCGCAGCCATGTATTCATACAAGCATGTTATCAATCAATCTAATCCAATTAATTAATCTGATAATTAGTGATCATCCAATGTTCAAACAACGATTTTATTTTGCTCGAGTCAAACTCGTTTTGCGAATAAGTACTCAAAGTACGAATTCTTGAATTAAATTAAACTACAAATTAAATCCAATTCAATTTGTATTTAATACTAATTCACTATTTAATTCCAAATTAAATATTACACTTTATTAACGAACCTTTACGACTTAATTTCCAAATTCAATCGTAACGGGTCTCAAAGCCCAATTAACGTCCAACGTTTATTTAATTAAAGTCCAATGGGCTTTTAATTAATTTCTTTAAGGCGTGGACTTTTGGTCAACTCGGGTCAAACCGATAACCAAAATCCAATCCGGGATTTACCCCATAAGCCCAGAAATCAATTTTGCCCATTAGGCCCAATTAAATAATTAAGGTCCATTAAGTCATAATTGGACTTTATGGATGCGGTTTTGGGCCCAATTGGATCCAACCAAATTGGCCTAAACCTAACTTGGTACAACCAAGCCCAAAAGCCCAATTACAACCTATAAGGCCCAAATCCAATTTCAAGCCCAATTAATTAACTTATAAAATTCCAAATTCCACAATTAATTAACCTAAGTGTAATACACAATTAATTACCCAATTAAAATTTCTAAAACATCAATTAGCCTAATTAATCATGCACTTTAACATCAAATAGTGTCCAACACAATTCAATCAAAATCAAACCCAATACATGCTTCAATATTCTCGGCAATTAGGGGTTTTTTCTTTCCGATTCGGTTTCAATCCAATTGAATCCACAATCATCATTTCCCAAATCAATTCAACTCATCCAATGAATTAAAATCAAAAAACACAATGAATTTCAAAATCTCATTGAATTTCGGCCAAGCCATAATTTTGGGAAATTTGTCCAATTCAAAATTTAATCCAATTAAACCTCAAATCAACATTACCCAATTGTTTTAAGTCATCCAATGATCAAAAAAACAAAAATACCAAGACATTAGGGCTTATTAATTTCGGCCAAGCCTTCAATTTGGGGGAAAATTGATCCAATCCAATTTCTGAAATTGATCATGCACAACTTCAATTCAACCTCATTCAAGTATACTAAATCAAACAATTTAACCAATTGATGCTCAAATCGATTTTGCCCAATTTTAAACCCTAACTTTTTCATGCTTGATGTAAGCTCAAGATACCATTGTTTGTTTCTAATTAGGTCCCAAGAATCATCAAATCAAGCACAAAACGCATGAATACAACAAAGGAGAATGGCGGAAACATTACTCACATTGATCGGTCATGATGCTACGAAGAAGAAAACGAATTGGCCTCCTCCATGAAGCTCGGCAGTAGCTTCTCCATACAGTGGACTGCTCGGTTTTGGCTCATTTTGCTCCTCCAAGATTCGGCCATGGGAGACCTCCATTGAAGCTCCAAGCTTCAAGCTCCAAAAACAATTCCATGCTCAAGTGTTCGTTTCCCTATCAACTTAGGAAGACTCATGGTGTGCTAGCACTTGATTTTGCAACAAAATCATTCTCTTGCTTCTCCTTTTAATTCGGCAGAACCAGAAATGGGAAGAAGAAATCGGCTCTAAGCCGTGAAAGAGAAGGAGGGAAAAGAGAGGGTTTCCTTGAAACCGTAAAAGTGGAGAGAGAAAAGGAAAAAAAAATGTTTTATATATTTATCTGATTTTCCAAAAATCAAATAACAAATACACAAATCATTTTCCATTTATCAAAAAGTCAAAAACAAAAAAGCAATTAATGCTTTTTAACTACCACATCAATCACTCAAATCAATCAATCAAATTGTCACATCACTCAAAGTGACATGTGATTTGACGCTTGATGTGACTAGCGATTTGACGCTTGATGTGACTTGCGTGCCGCACTCGAATTCAAATGCGAATGTGCTCGTAACCACACTCGGGCTCGGGTTTGCTAATTCCAATTAACGAATTTTTCGTTGCGACGCAATTAAACGATTACTCCTAGCGAAATCACTATTCACAACGCTAACGAATTAATTCTAAATTAATTCATTCGCCCGAATTAAAATCTAATTTTAATTCCGCGTCGAAATCCAATTTCGCATAATATATCAAATATATTATTTTATCGATTAATTCCAAATTAATCGTTCTCTCTCTTTAATTAATATTTTATCCTAGATAAAATATCTCCGTATTAATCCCAGATTAATTTTCTCTCTCATCTAATTAATCCCAGATTAATAAAGTGCGAGTCATACATCATCGGTGAATCTTCGGGAAGCGACCCATGATATCCCCGGATATGTTGGCAGTAAATATGGTCGTCGGACTATCCGAACACGTAAGTACCTCGTACTACGTTTATACCGATTTATAAGACAATGTTGGCTTCTAGCAAAGCGCCATGCCTACCCAATTCTCCAGAAATATCCTTATAGGAATATGTGAGCTATATCAAGCGTAGTATACCGTAGTATTGTGTATGTCGATCCAGCATCGGATGATCACGTGCTAGGCCTGGGGCTGGAATTGTGTCTGCCCCGTACGAAGCACATATCGGATGTCTGGTAACTAGTCTCTATAATCGGATATACATGACCTAGTCATTATATCCCGATAGCTCGAGCATTTAAGAGAACGAGTTCCGTATCCTATGTGACCATCATCTCCATATGATTGGAGTGATACTTCCATCTTAACATCACACCCAACACACTACGATTCTCGATATACCCAGCATTGGCGTACACAGAACCTGTTAAAGCCTTGGACGACCTCAACTAAAGTATATTGATTGTCGTAAGTATTAGCGGTGCAAGTCTCAGGTTAAGACCAAATACACTTACCCTGATTGCAGACTCCCATAGACACATAGTCATACTACAAATGGGATTCCGCGGGGGTCTATCCAGAGCGAAGCTGTTTCCCGTACCATCGGTAAAACACAACCTCCTATTACACTTGCATGAGTATCCTATACCCAAATATATGAGAACTATGTCGTTGTGCCCTCACAAACGCGCACAAGTGTAATACTAGTCTTTTGCGCATTTATCGATGTCCAATCTCGACAATGCTCTGACTAGGGATATTTAATGATTTATCCTTCTTGGACTGATACTGTCTCATATCATTCTCAGTTCAGGAACAAATCACAGGGACCTCTCATCATTTATATATCTAGGTGATCTAATCACAAATGATAAGAGTGCAATCTCCTTTGTCACATAGTTAATTTGTACAACAACACCATGATCTGTACAAATAGTGACGCTATGGGTCATAATTGTCCAACAACAGGTATATGTCTATCCTGTAAGGAAATCTATTAAAGGGTTATATATCCTCAAGGAAGATCGTGGGCTAGTAAGTCTAAGGGTAAAACCTATAATTCCTTTGTCAAGTTTATTTTAAGTTTACCAGATCAATCTTATTAAAGGCCAGTTAACAAGAAGCATTAAGACTAAGACTCAATAAATAAAGCTTTATATTACCCAAACCGTAAAATAACCCCTTATAAACCAGTGATATTGGAAATCATCACAACCCCAGATAACGGGCTTAGTTACAACACATATTTAAGGCTAGTAAAAGCTTAAATAAAATAAAAGACATAAAGTAAAGGCTGGAAATTAAAAACGTAAATAAAACAATAAAGAAAATGATGGGGTTAGAGGTTTCACTTTTAATATTTCAAAATTAGAAATCTCTCTTATTCTCAATGTTTACCGATTAATTAACCAGACCATAAATGCGATAATTTCATTTTCCTCAATTAAATCGAACCGACCATACAGGCGGTAACAAGGTTATTACCTAAACAGACCATATAGACGGAAACTACGTCTGAAATGTAAAACCGACCATATAGGCGGTAAATAAGGTTTTCACCTAAACCAGCCATATAGGCGGTAGCTAATTAATCCAAATTTTAATTAAAATAAGGGAGGTTAATCTAATTCATTATATTAAAAGTCTCACCTTTTCACCCAGCGGAATGAGATTACCTGCTCATGCTGTAAATGAAAACACACTAAATTTTATTAATTAAATAAAAAGAAAATACAAGAAAACTTAAATAAATATACAAGACA
>SKCR01053376.1:0-45617 GCA_019454045.1 Zanthoxylum bungeanum | reverse complement strand
CATGCAGTAGGCTTACATGGCAGTGCGTTTTTTGGGTTCATTTGTCTTCAAATCGACTCTACCGATCAATGTGAGTATTCTGCTACCTCCGTTGATGTGTTCACACATAATTTCATGTCTTGTTTGATCTTGGGACCTTAGATTTTTACCAACAACACCTACCCTTTAAGGTAGCATTTCTCCTCATGGTGGTCCTAATACTCGCCCATGGGTAGCTTCACGCTTATCGATTATAGGTGGTTTAATTCTTTTCTTTAGAGACTTTTCTTTCATTTTCAACCATACCACACATCATAACATAAGCAAATCAAGATAGACATCTAAGCAAACGGTCATTCACCGACCTACAATTTATTCAACTAGTCACCTTGCCAACTACTCAGGTTTTCTCCACTAAGAACCTATAGTGAAGTGCTTACGAGTCTAACATAGATCAATCAATCAAAGTATCAGATAAAATCACATCAATAGTTTATCGTTTCTAAGATTTCACCCTAAAGCAAACGATTTCATCATTGGACCTATGTCTAACTATCAAGGACTAAAACAAACAATTTTTTTTTCGTTTTTTTTTTTTTCGGGCCCACCATAGTCTTTCTATCCTTGCCGTAAAATTTTATATTTCTCGGCTTCCTTTTCTCGATATCCATGTTTGCTAAACTCTTATTGACAAATCTTTTTTTCTAACCCAACGGATATCTATGATGGCTTTTAAGACACAAGGGTTAACATGATGCATGTATGTATGAGATGCGTGCAATGTATGAGATTTATTAAGTCGGCCCAATACCATTTTAAAGAATTCAACCATACTATTGCGCGGTGCAAACTTGTCCAAGTTGAAAAGGCCCAACAGGTTTACACTTTGCGATAACATTGCTAAACAACTTCAAATGATACGAGGCTTAACATAAAATGGCCCATCGACATTTTAGAAGCTTTTGGCCCAATTGTCAAAGGACATGAACTCGTCCCAGTTTAAATGGCCCAACAAGTTCACATCTCTTGACAAAAAGTCCAACTGGATCCAAATGACGAAGGTCCCAAACATAAACATAAAGAAATAATTTCTACTAGTTCTACGACTACGGTTCACTTGTGGGTTTATGGGAGTGTAGACAAAGGTTCTCGCTGGCAAAATATTTCCCATAACTAGGACTCCCCACTCAAGGGTTCGAGCGACCAAGTGAGCGCACCTTTTTATACACTAAGGTACGTGCCAACGAGCTATGGTGCGTGACTGACTATCAGATGGATTTCTCGTTATAGATTCCTCAGAGGGAGGGTGGAGCGAACTCTCTTAAATACCCAAGCCGCTTAGGCTCTTATCGCCTTGGTGACAGGAATAAACAACAAGTCCTCCAAATTAGTCCATCACAATAAGCTACAAGTACATGATTATATAGGTGCCTTCACAGCTTTTCCTTATAGAAAGGTAATGAATGAAGGAAGACACCAAACCATTACCTAGCCTTAAAAGTGCATTTGATTAAACCCCTTTAACCCACACCAGGCACGGTTAACTAAAGCACAAATCATAACCACTACAAGACTTTATTTCGGGGCCAATTCTCTATCCCCAGTGGAGTCGCCAGACTGTAGGACATAGAACTTGACGACGCTGTTCTAGGCTCGTGGCCTAGTTGGGAATACGGAATTGCCCGCGGGGGAACTAAACCAGAGAAATAACATGGAGTCGCCACCCGGTGTGAACCGGAAAAATGATTTAAGGCCGAACTCACCCCTCGCAAGGGAAGACCTCAAACTGTTGGGTTCAGAATGGTCCCATACTTATGCCACTTGTAATGATGTGATTTGTGTAATATCTTAACTGAATCTACGCAACATGCTCAAGAACAACCTATATCTAGTTCATGTTCATAAAGATAAATCTTATTTGTAAGTTTGCATGCTTGAAAAGTAAGTCATCATAACACACGACAACACATGACAATCTCATGAATAAATTTCCATCATATAAAGCGAAAAGCAAACGACAATATAAACCTAATGCAGATTTCAAATGCAAAACAAATAACTAATCATGCTTAAAATAAATAACATGCTAAAAACCTAATCATGCTCAAATACATGGTCTGATGAAATGAAATACGTGTGTCTCTTAAGTAGTACGTGGCATTGTATCCTGAGTGCAAACCACATTACCGTCTATTCAGATTCGGCTACGGAATTTACGTCCGGGTTTTCATCCGATATTCCACAAAAGAGAACACACATTTCGTTCACCGGGAATTCACATCATGCCTCAATAAACGACTCTCATGCGATAATATATTAAAATAAATAAAAGAAACAAAAGATAATAAGTAAAAAGGGTGCCCTCAGGTCTGAACTCTTTTGTCGTCTCTCGAAAGCGCGTTACACGGCCGTCGGAAGGGTTGATGCTCAGTAACTTTTCTGGTTCACTAATCCAACGTTTTTCCTCACTGTTTCACTGTTTAGGCTGCTGTTTTCACTCTGTTTCGCTGCTGTTTTTGTTGTATTTTCTGGTCACTGTTTTTTGGTAATTAGGGGACTATTTTTGTGACTTTTTGGAGGGTTTGGGGTGCTGTTTTGTGCGGTTTAAGGCAGTGAATATGCGGCTGAACTGGGCAGTATGTTGGGGATTTATGCGTGAATGTGAGGCTATGTGAGGGGACGTGTTGAGTGGCTATAGCGTGAGGGATGAGTGGGCAGGTGGCTAGGTGTGTGAGTGGGGTTTTGAGTGAAGGTGGGGGTGCTACGTGTGAGTGTGAGGAGGGTTTAGTGTCTGGTTCGTGGGCTGCTTAAGGGTTGAGCGGGCAGGTGGCTAGGTGTTGTTGTTAGTTGTGAAAGGCTGCTTGAAGGGCTGTGATTATGCGTGAAGGCCTGCTTGAAGGTGGGTGATTATGTGCGTGAATGGGGTTGTGTGGATGAAAGGCAATGACGTGAAATAGGTAAGGCTTATTTGTTTGGAGATATCTTTATGCGTGAGTGGCTGTTGGGGTGTGAAGGGGTATTATTGATGTGAAGAAAGGGGCTGAACTGTGTCAGGTGCGTGGAGAATATGAAGGCTGGTTTGTGTTTTCCGTGAAGAGCTGCGTGAAGGGTAGAGTGAGTGGTTGGCCGTGAACGATAGGGCTGCTCGTGTGTGTTAATGGCTGAGTTCTTTGTTGTCGTTTACGTAAGGGGCTGCATGCGTTAATGGGTGAGTGGGGTGTAGGTTTTGTGACATGAATGGCTCTTGTTGATGAGTTGAGAGGAAGGAAAGGCTGAGTGGAGTGAATTTTTTATGGTTTATTTGTTTACGTGAAGGATGATGAGGGAGAGAGTCGAGAGTTGATATAGGGTTTATTTTTTTGTTTTGGGCGTGAGTCTCTTTGGTTATTTTTTGTAAATGTGCCAGAGCTTTTAATGTTGGTGAGGGGTTCTTTTTATAGGCAAATAGATGGGTTTACCTTGTTTGAATAGGGAAAGGATTTGTGTATTAATTAGGAGATATTTTTTAATTATTATGTGATAAGGAAAATCTTTTAATTAGGGAAGTGTTTTAATTTAATTTTGATTTTTTCTCTTTTAGTGGGGATATTATTTGATTTGTATCTTTTAATTAGGGAATGTATTTTAAGTGGATTAGGAAAGTATTTGATGAGATTTCATTAATTTAGGAAGAGGATTTATTTTATTTTGGAATGAGATTTAATTTAATTTAATTGGATTTAATTTAATTTAATTTAATTTGTGTTTTAAATATGTTTTAATTATTTGGATTGGGCTTAGGCGAAATGGGCTTGGTGTATGGTTTTGGTGTGTGTCTTGCGGGGGTTTGGGCTAAGGGTGTGTTTTAAAACGGAGGTCCAAGAAGCGACCCGAAGCTAATCCAGCGAGTTAAATCCAACAAAAATGTCAATTCTTGACTTTTCCCTTCCGACGTCCGTTTCCCGCGGCTTCCTTAATCTAAAGAGGTAGTGTCTCCATACGAGACTCATCATCAGGACTTATATGTAAAAATACAGTGCCTACAGTCACCCCCACTTTGATGGGACTTGTGCAGTGTGTGACAATGACAATCCTATCAAAGTACGTGCAATGCATTTTTACTTACCTGGCTCGCCAACTGTTGCTTGTTATCCTGATATGCTTTGACATTTGGGCTTTGTTCCCCAAACTGTATTGAACATGGGCTCTGTTCCCGAACTGTGTTGAGAGAGGGCTTTATTCCCCTGGGCTTTATTCCTGAACTGTGTTAAGATAAAGCGTTATTCCATGGGCTTTGTTCCAGATCTATTTTGAAAGTGGGCTTTATTCCCGAACTGTGTCAAGATAGGGCTTTATTCCCCTGGGCTTTGTTCCCGAACTGTGTTGAGAGAGAGCTTTATTCCCCTGGGCTTTATTCCCGAGCTGTTTTGAAAGTTGGCTTTATTCCCGAACTGTGTCAAGATAGGGCTTTATTCCCCTGGGCTTTGTTCCCGAACTGTGTTGAGTGTGGGCTTTGTTCCCGAACTGTACTGAATGTGGGCTTTGTTCCCGAACTGTTGATTATGAATTGAGTTGATTTGGTTGTGCCATACCCGGCGTGTTAAACCTCATACCTGAGGCGTCGCGGTTGCTATGAATTGAGTTGATTTGATTGTGCCATACTCGACGTGCTAAACCTCATACCTGAGGCGTTGCGGTTGCGTCTCCATACCTAGAGTGTCGCAGTAATATCTCCATACTTAGAGTCCCGTACCTGGCGTGCTAAACCCCATACCCGAGGTGTCGCGGAAATATCTCCATACCCGGAGTGCCGTACCTGGCGAAACTGATGCTGTGTCTCCATACCCGGAGTGCCATACCCGGAAAAACTGATACTGATGTCTCCATACCCGGAGTGCCATACCCGGCAAAACTGATATTGATGTCTCCATACCCGGAGTGACATACCCGGCAAAACTGAAACTGATGTCTTCATACCCGAAATGCCATACCCGGTAAAACTGATACTGATGTTTGATGTGGGCCTCGCCCCCAGAGTGCCATACCCGGCCAGACTGATACTGATAATGATGTGGGCCTCGTCCCCAGAGTGTCATACCCGGTAAGACTGCTACTGATGCTGATGTGGGCCTCGCCCCCAGAGTGTCATACCTGGCAAGACTGATACTGATAATGTGATATTTCGTTCTCGAACCATGCTGTGAGGTCGTCCATTCCTGAACCGTTACTGTGTGAGGTGGTCCATTTCTGAACCATTACTATGAGGTGGTTCATTCCCGAACCGTGCTCCATTCTCGGATTACTATTTTCGGCTTGTTCATTCTCGAACTCTGCTCCATTCTCGTATTGCCATTCTCGGCTTGTTTATTCTCGAACTGTGCTCCATTCTCGGATTACCATTCTCGGCTTGTTCATTCCTGAACTGTGCTCCATTCTCGGATTACCATTCTCGGCTTGTTCATTCTCGAACTGTGCTCCATTCTCCGATTACCATTCTCGGCTTGTTTATTCCTGAACTGTTCTCCATTCTCGGATTACCATTCTCGGCTTGTTCATTCTCGAACTGTGCTCCATTCTCGGAGTGTCATTCCCGGCTTGTTCATTCTCGAACTGTACTCCATTCTCGGAGTGCCATTCCCGGCTTGTTCATTCTCGAACTGTGCTTCATTCTCGGAGTTCCATTCCCGGCTTGTTCATTCTCGAACTATTCTCCATTCTCAGAGTGCCATTCCTGGCTTTCTGATGATGTGTGGGCCTCAACCCTGTGACTCATCCCCAAAACCAATACTGATGCAGGCCTCAACCCTAGGACTCATCCCCGAAACTGATACCGTTGTGGGCCTCAACCGTGAGACTCTTCCCCGAAATTGACACTGATGATGTGTGGGCCTCAACCCTGAACTGATATTTATGTGGGCCTCGCCCCCAAACTGATACTGATGTGATATGGGCCTCGACCCTAGAGTGCCATACCTGGCAAGACTGATACAGATACTAATGTGGGCCTCGCCCCAAACTTATACTGATGTGGGCTTCGCCCTTAGACTGATATTGATGTGGGCCTTGCCCCCAAACTGATACTGATGTGGGCCTCGCCCAGGGACTCATCCCCAAAATTGATGCTGATGTGGGCCTTGACCCTGGGACTCATTCCCGGATTCATTCCAAAATCTGACGATGTGGGCCTCGACCCTGGGATTCATTCCCGGATTCATTCCAAAACTCTGAGGATGTGGGCCTCGACCTTGGGATTCATTCCCGGATTCATTCCAAAACTCTGACGATGTGGGCCTCGACCCTGGGATTCATTCCCGGATTCATTCCAAAACTCTGACGATGTGGGCCTCGACCCTGGGATTCATTCCCGAATTCATTCCAAAACTCTGACAATGTGGGCCTCAACCCTGGGATTCATTCCCGGATTCATTCCAAAACTCTGACGATGTGGGCCTCGACCATGGGATTCATTCCCAAAACTGATAATGCTATGTTGCTGTTTCTGGTTGGCTTGTATTTGCCGCTTTCTCATTTTCTTTAAAACCTGCGAACAAAAACAAGACAAATATTGCGTGTATATGACGTGTATGCATGCATGGATGAATGTGTTTCCTATTCCGCTGGGTTAGGTCTTCCTTTTGCTCTTCGGTGCTTCTTGCCTACAAAAGTCTTTGGTCGCCCCCTAGGTCTGCTTGCAATTTCCTTCTGCCAGTTCTCTTTTGGTGATTGCTCAGTTTCCTTTGGTCTCATAGCTCAAGTTCTCGTTATGCCCCTGATTCGCGAGGTGGTAGACTGGTCACCCCCAGTCTTGATTTAGCTTTCCGTTCTCCGCTGCTTGTAATAGGTCAAGGTGAACTACGTGATGTGGCATTCCATATCATCATACAATATCACATTCTACGAAATAGTCCCAATAGTTACACATATTATTGCCCTCAAAGAATGCTCAGTATTGAAACCAGAGAACCTTCAAAACATTCAATGCAACTTGAATCCAAGTCTTTGAATAAATGATCTAAGCCAGACTCAAAGTGTGTGTGTGCAAATGTTCCTTTGCAGATTCATCCCCAGGTAAGCCAACTCAATGATTTCGTCAAAAAACTGGGACCGATGGGTCAAACCAACCTAGATGTCTCAATTATGCCTGCAGTTGCTTTTCTGTGCTCAATGTGGTATGGTTTTCTTTCTCTTTTGTCTATCTCTTTTCCTTTTCATTTTGAACTTCTTTTTTTTTTTTTTTTTTTTTCAACACACCTACCCTTTAAGGTAGCATTTGTCCTCATGGTGGTCCTAATACTCACCCATGGGTAGCTTCACGCTTATTGGTTATAGGTGGTTCAATTCTTTTCTTTAAAGACTTTTCTTTCATTTTCAACCATACCACACATCATAACATAAGCAAATCAAGATAGACATCTAAGCAAATGGTCATTCACCGACCTACAATTTATTCAACTAGTCACATTGCCAACTACTCAGGTTTTCTCTACTAAGAACCTATAGTGAAGTGCTTACGAGTCTAACATAGATCAATCACTCAAAGTATCAGATAAAATCACATCAATAGTTTATCGTTTCTAAGATTTCACCCTAAAGCAAACGATTTCATCATTGGACCTATGTCTAACTATCAAGGACTAAAAAACAA
Source organism: Zanthoxylum bungeanum (assembly GCA_019454045.1). Lineage (NCBI taxonomy): Eukaryota > Viridiplantae > Streptophyta > Magnoliopsida > Sapindales > Rutaceae > Zanthoxylum > Zanthoxylum bungeanum. Next base: position 38,014 of record SKCR01053376.1, on the reverse strand, counting down.
CAATTTTTTTTCTTTTTTTTTTCCGGCCCACCATGGTCTTTCTATCCTTGCCGTAAAATTTTCTGTTTCTCATCTTCCTTTTCTCGATATCCATGTTTGCTAAACTCTTCTTGACAAATTTTTTTTTTCTAACCCAACGGATATCTATGATGGCTTTTAAGACATAGGGGTTAACATGATGCATGTATGCATGAGATGCATGAGATGCGTGCAATGTATGAGATTTATAAGTCAGCCCATTACCATTTTTCAGCATTCAACCATACTATTGCGCGGTGCAAACTTGTCCAAGTTGAAAAGGCCCAACAGGTTTACACTTTGCGATAACATGGCTAAACAACTTCAAATGATACGAGGCTTAACATAAAATGGCCCATCGACATTTTAGAAGATTTTGGCCCAATTGTCAAAGGACATGAACTCGTCCTAGTTTAAATGGCCCAACAAGTTCACATCTCTTGACAAAAAGTCCAACTGGATCCAAATGACGAAGGTTCCAAACATAAACATAAAGAAATAATTTCTACTAGTTCTACGACTACGGTTCACTCGTGGGTTTATAGGAGTGTAGACAAAGGCTCTCACTGGTGAAGGATTTCCCACAACTAGGACTCCCCACTCAAGGGTTGGAGCGACCAAGTGAGCGCACCTTTTTTATACACTAAGGTACGTGCCAACGAGCTATGGTGTGTGACTGACTATCAGATGGATTTCCCGTTGTAGATTCCCCAGAGGGAGGGTGGAGCGAACTCTCTTAAATACCCAAGCCACTTAGGCTCTTATCGCCTTGGTGACAGGAATAAACAATGAGTCCTCCAAATTAGTCCATCACTATAAGCTACAAGTACATGATTATCTAGGTGCCTTCATAGCTTTTCCTTATAGAAAGGTAGTGAATGAAGGAAGACACCAAACCATTACCTAGCCTTAAAAATGCCTTTGATTAAACCCCTTTAACCCACACCAGACACGGTTAACTAAAGCACAAATCATAACCACTACAAGACTTTATTTCGGGGCCAATTCTATGTCCCCAGTAGAGTCACCAGACTGTAGGACATAAAACTTGACGACGCTGTTCTAGGCTCGCGGCCTAGTTGGGAGTACGGAATAGCCCACGGGGGAACTAAACCAGAGAAATAACATGGAGTCGCCACCCGGTGTGAGCCAGGAAAATGATTTAAGGCCGCACTCACCCCTCGCAAGGGAAGACCTCAAACTGTTGGGTTCAGAATGGACCCTTACTTATGACACTTGTAATGATGTGATTTGTGTAATACCTTATTTGAATCTACGCAACATGCTCAAGAACAACCTATAACTAGTTCATGTTCATAAAGATAAATCATATGTGTAAGTTTCCATGCTTGAGAAGTAAGTCATCATAACACACGGCAACACATGGCAATCTCATGAATAAATTTCAATCATATAATGCGAAAAGCAAACGACATTATAAACCTAATGCAGATTTCAAATGCAAAACAAATAACTAATCATGCTTAAAATAAATAACATGCTAACAACCTAATCATGCTCAAATACATGGTTGGATGAAATGAAATACGTGTGTCTCTTAAGTAGTACGTGGCATTGTATCCCGAGTGCAAACCGCACTACCTTCCATTCGGATTCGGCTACGGAATTTACGTCCGGGTTTTCATCCGATATACCACAAAAGAGAACACACATTTCGTTCACCCGGAATTCACATAATGCCTCAATAAACGACTCTCATGCGATAATATATTAAAATAAATAAAAGAAACAAAAGATAATAAGTAAAAAGGGTGCCCTCAAGTCTAACCTCTTTTGTCGTCTCTCGAAAGCGCGTTACACGGCCGTCGGAAGGGTTGATGTTCCGCAACTTTTCTAGTTCACAAATCCAATGTTTTTCCTCGCTGTTTCGCTGTTTAGGCTACTGTTTTCACTCCGTTTCGCTGCTGTTTTTTTTTGTATTTTCTGGTCACTATTTTTTGGTAATTAGGGGACTATTTTTGCGGTTTTTTGGAGGGTTTAGGGTGTTGTTTTATGCGGTTTAAGGCAGTGAATATGCGGCTGAACTGGGCAGTATGTAGGGGATTTATGCGTGAATGTGAGGCTATGTGAGGGGACGTGTGTTGGATAATTATGACCCATAGCGTCACTATTTGTACAGATCACGGTGTTGTTGTACAAATTAACTATGTGACAAAGGAGATTGCTCTCTTATCATTTGTGATTAGATCACCTTAGATGTATAAGTGATGAGAGGTCCCTATGATTTGTTCATGGACGGAGAATGATATGAGACAGTATCAGTCCACGAAGGATAAATCATTAAATATCCCTAGTCAGAGTATTATCGAGATTGGACATCGGTAATGAGGAAAAGACTAGTATTGCACTTGTGCACGTTGTGACGGCATAACAGGCATAGTTCTCATATATTTAAGTATTGGATACTTATGCAAGTGCGGTAGGAGGTTGTGTTTTACCGATGGTACGGGAAATAGCTTCGCTCTGGATAGACCCCCGCGGAATCCCATTGGTAGTATGACTATGTGTCTATGGGAGTCTGCAATCAGGTTATGTGTATTTAGTCTTAACCTGAGACTTGCACCGCTAATACATACGACAATCAATATACTTTAGTTGAGGTCGTCCAGGGCTTTAACTGGTTCTGTGTACGCCGATACTGGGTATATTGGGAATCGTAGTGTGTTGGGTGTGATGTCAAGACGGAAGTATCACTCCAGTCATAGTGGAGATGATGGTCACGTAGGATACGGAACTCGTTCTCTTAAATTCTTGAGCTATCGGGATATTATGACTAGGTTATGTTTATCCGATTATAGAGACTAGTTACTAGACATCCGATATGTGCTTCGTACGGGGCAGACACAATTCCAGCCCCAGGCCTTGCACGTGATTATCCGATACTGGACAGAAATACTCAATACTTCGGTATACTACGCTTGATATAGATCACATATTCCTATAAGGATATTTCCGGAGAATTGGGTAGGCATGGCGCTTTGCTAGAAGCCAACCTTGTCTTGTAAATCGGTATAAACGTAGTACGAGGTACTTACGTATTCGGATAGTCCGATAACCGTATTTACTGCCAACATATCCGGGGATCTCATTGGTCGCTTCCCAAAGATTCACCGATGACGTATGACTCGCACTAGATTAATCTGGGATTAATTAGAAGAGAGAGAATTAATCTGGGATTAATTTGATGAGAGAGAAAATTAATCTGGGATTAATTACAGAGATATTTTATCTGGGATAAAATATCGTTTAAAGAGAGAGAACGATTAATTTAGAATTAATCGGATAAAATAATATATTCGATATATTATACGAAATTGGATTTCGACGCGGAATTAAAATTAGATTTTAATTCGGGCAAACGAATCAATTTACAATTAATTCGTTAGCGATGTGAATAGTTAATTCGCTAGGCGTAATCATTTAATTACGACGCGACGGAAAATTCGTTAATTTGGAATTAGCGAACCCGAGCTCGAGAGTGATTGCGAGCGCATTCGCATTTCGAATTCGAAAGCGACACGCAAGTCACATCAAACGTCAAATCGCTAGTCACATCAATTGTCAAATCACTTATCACTTTGAGTGATGTGACATGACATGTTGTCACTTTATTAAAGTGACTTGATGTAAAAGGTGAAAGGTGATGGAAAGGCATTATTGCTTTTGCTTTTGACCTTTTGACTTTGCTTTTTGAAAGTAAAAAGGTGGTAAATGCTTTTATTAATTTTTGAAATTATTAAAAACCTTTACACCTTTCATTCTCTCTCTCCAACCACCATTCACGTTTTCTCTCTCCCTTTTAACGTTTTAGGGTTTTTGGAGCCAAAAATGGCTTCTCTCTCACACACGGTTTGGAGACCGATTTCTTCCTCTCTTTTTCTGGTTGGACCGAAATATGAAGAGAAGCAAGGAAGATGACTAGTGCTAGCACACTCTAGGGTTTATACAAAGGTGATAGGGTAGTGAATCTTTGAGCATGGAATCATTTTTTAGCTTTAAGCTTGGAGCTTCAATGGTGCTCATCCATGGCCGATTCTTGGACCATCCAGCAGCAGCAAAACTGAGCCACTCACTGCCTTGGAGAGCCATTGGCGTGACCTTGGAGAGAGCTTGAAGGCTTGTGTTCTAAGTTGCATCAAAACCATTCAATGTGAGTATGTATTCCGCCATTATTCCTTGAAGTATTCATGCGTTTTCTTGCTTGATTTCATGATCTTGGGACCTATATTAGAAACCAACAACGTGTTGAGTGGCTATAGCGTGAGGGATGAAAGGGTAGGTGGCTAGGTGCGTGAGTGGGGTTTTGAGTGAAGGTGGGGGTGCTACGTGTGACTGTGAGGAGGGTTTAGTGTCTGGCTCATGGGCTGCTTGAGGGTTGAGTGGGCAGGTGGCTAGGTGCTGTTGTTAGGTGTGAAGGGTTGCTTGAAGGGCTGTGATTATGCGTGAAGGCCTGCTTGAAGGTGGGTGATTATGTGCGTGAATGGGGCTGTCTGGATGGAGGGTAATGACGTGAAATAGGTAAGGGTTATTTGTTTGGAGATGGCTTTATGCGTGAGTGGCTGTTGGGGCGTGAAGGGGTATTATTGGCGTGAAGAACGTGGCTCAACTGTGTCTGGTGCGTGAAGAATATGAAGGCTGGTTTGTGTTTTCCGTGAAGAGCTACGTGAAGGGTAGAGTGAGTGGTTGGCCGTGAATGATAGGGCTGCTTGTGTGTGTTAATGGCGGACTTCTTTGTTGTCGTTTACGTAAGTAGCTGCATGCGTTAATGGCTGAGTGGGGTGTAGGTTTTGTGACGTGAATGGCTATTTTTGATGAGTTGAGAGGAAGGAAAGGCTGCGTGGAGTGAGTTTTTTAGGGTTTATTTGTTTACGTGAACGATGATGAGGGAGAGAGTCGAGAGTTGATCTAGGGTTTATTTTTTGTGTTTTGGTCGTGAGTCTCTTTGGTTATTTTTTGTGAATGAGCCAGGGCTTTTAATGTTGGCGAGGGGTTCTTTTTATAGGCGAATGGATGGGTTTACCTTGTGTGAATAGGGAAATGATTTGTGTATTAATTAGGAGATATTTTTTAATTATTATGTGATAAGGAAAATCTTTTAATTAAGGAAGTGTTTTAATTTAATTTTGATTTTTTCTCTTTTAGTGGGGATATTATTTGATTTGTTTCTTTTAATTAGGGAATGTATTTTAAGTGGATTAGGAAAGTATTTGATGAGATTTCTTTAATTTAGGAAGGGGATTTATTTAACATTTTCTTTCTCTAACATTTTGTTGTTTATCTTTTTTTTTTAATTTACTTTTTTTTTTATTTATCTTTCTGTCAATTTATTGTTATTTATTAACACGCATTTATCTTGTTGTTTATTTTTATCTATTTAGTGTTATTTGACTTTTCTATTTATTTACTCGCATTTATCATTATTTTATCGCTTTGCTTTCACTTTTGTTTATGTTTTGCTATATTATTTTGCATCTACTTTCATGTCTGTTTACATTACGTCAATGATTGTGTGTGTTACCCCTTGCGGTATATCGGATGGAAACCCATACATAAATTCCCTAGCCGAATCTGAATGGACGGTAGTGCAGTCTGTACTTGAGATACAACTCCACGTACCGCTCGGGAAATATTCACATATGCGTGTTTATGACATTATTGGTGTTATTTTCGCAAGAACGTTCAAACACGTTTTCAAACGCAACTCGAATGCAAGCCTTCTGCCTCACTCTGTTCGAACGCGTTCTTGAACGCTACACGAACATGAACTCTATGAAACACTTCGTTCGAACGCGTTCTCAAATGCTACATGAACGTGAACTCTCTGGAACACTTCATTCGAACACGTTTACGAATGCTATATGAACGCACACACACTAGACAACCTCTTTCTTTATATTTTATGCATTTTTACCTCTTTAGTTATTTATTTTACATCATGCATTTGGGATTAATTATTTGCATTTATTATTAACGCTTTTCCTGCTTTTGGTTATTATTATAATTGTCTTTCTTTATTTAATGTGCTCTTGGAACTATATATTTTCTTTTATTTATATTCATGTTTATGGTGTGTAAATTTGTGTGTTTATTTGAATTATCTTGCATGTGCTGCATAAGACTTGGTTATACAATTGTATGAACCCGTCCATTATACTGGCATAAGTAAGGGACCATTTCGAACCCAACAGTTTGAGGTCTTCCCTTTCGAGGGGTGAGTGCAGCCTTAAATCATTTCCCAGTTCACACTGGGTGGCGACTCATTTATTCTCCGGTTTAGTCCCCCGTGGGCTACTCCGTACTCTCTACGGGATGCGAGCCCAATAGTGTCATGGTCGCCGAGCATCATAGGCATAGCGGTAAACCCCGCTTCGCTCCTACACCAATCTTGGACTATTTCAGGTTCTCTATTTTCTAACCTTAGAAGTCTCTTTAGTCCCTTTCTGGGTTAACCATCTCTCGAGGTTTGCTTCCTTTGTCTCAGAAGACAATATTATGGGTATTGAGCTTTCGTACGGTTATCTTTATCTATGCTAGTAAAGGTTGGGACAAGGTTTTACATCTGGATGGATATCGATGTCCTTATTCTGGTACTTTGTATCCTGGTAGAGTCTATTACTCATGTAAGATAGGTATGAGTTAGGCTCTATCAGGACAGCTTCCTTAACCGGCACCACTGAGAGGTTCGAAATCTAGGTAGCTTAAGGTAGTTTCTATATCGGGTTCATGACTAAAGTAATTAATCATTTTTCCTTATGACATTCATTTTGTTTGCTTATGGGTCTGGGTTTGGGTATCTAGAATCTCCATATCCATTGTGACATCTCATGATTATAGAAAACTCCCACGACTAATCTAGATTTCTTGATCCTTTTGCCTTTCTGATTTTCTTTTGTTATTCAGGAAACTTGCTATCTATACAAGGTGTTCAAGGGCTATTGGATCTTCTTGAAAGAATTTTTCGAGGAATGAAGGAATTTTACTTGGGTCTAAAAGACATGTGTTCTTAATCAGGTTTATTCTATTCTCCTTACTAATATAAGTCTGATATCTTCTTTATTATCTCATTCTATGTCTCTACCTCTTATTATCTCTAGTTGTTTTAAGCATCTGTACATCATTTTTTACTTTTCTTATAGATTTATCATCCCACTCCCTTGAGTGAATATTCTCATAACTTTACTATATATTCTCAGAACTTGTTTTGAACTTCTGGTAATAATTCAGGATAACTACCGAAGGATTTTCAACTAGGACAAGGATTATGGTAACTTTTATTAGGAAGAAAATTCAGAGATCTTTAGAAATGCTTACTAACTTTTCTATTGGACTTGAGGACGTATTCGAGGATCATATACTGGAGAGGTAGTCCCTCACATACTAGTACCTTGGGCATACTACGTATACAAGACCCCAACACTCTACCCACTGTAGTCACTGACTCCATAGACCATACTTTGATACCATATTTGTAACATCCCTCTTCAGGAGATGCTACCGGCAGGGAATAGATTGATATATTCCCCTAGGCCTCTGAATTTCTGACTATGATCAATAATATTAACTCATCTCAAATCTAAACACATGCACAGGGACAATTACCCAATCTCAACAACATAAAATGCAACTCAATGCTCATAAATGTTTACTTAATAACAATATAGTTTACAACTCTTTTTATGAACACTTTACTCAATACAATGACTGATACCATACTAATATCTTATGCATGACTTTGCTATGACGCTGACTGAACTTTCTCTGACTTGACCGGGTGGACCAAACACTACCATTAGTATCCATCCTCTCGAGCTATCCTCCGGGGAACCTACAAATAAAAAATACTGGGAGTGGGGGCGTTAGATCGTTTAAACAACCTAGTGAGTGGACGATTTAAAACACAATCTAAAAAAATTTATGAAAACTCATTTTTCTAAAATTAAATCATCTCGAGAAAACTGATCTTTTTTGAAATCCCTTTTGTATTTGAAAACCAATCGCTTTCTGTGAAGCTTTTTTGGAAATCTTTCCTTTTGTAAAACTCTAATATATTATGTAAAACTTAGTTCTCTTGAAAACTCTTTCATAAAACTTATCATTTCTGAAAATCATATCTTTCAAAATATTATTTCTGAAAATCTGTCTCTGAAAAATCTGTCTCTGAAAACCTAACGTATGAGGGCATTACATCTCGCCGTCCCCCCATACGCCTAAACTAGTTGTCTTGGGGCATTACGTCTCACCGTCCCCGAAGCCACTAAACTATAGCCAGATGTGCGGATCAATGTTATCATCTCGACTCTGAATCTAAGGTCTAGGGGCGTTACGTCTTGCCGTCCCCCTAGCCCTGAATCTAGGATCTAGGAGCATATGTCATTCCTAGTCCTGAACTATGTTTGCACACGTTTTGAATTCATCAATTTCAGTATCTATACTAAGTTACAACTGACTTGGGTTTTTCCCCCACGCCACCAAAAATCAAATTCATATCCGTTAATTCAAAAAAAAATACTAGATTGGATTTTTCCCCCCAAATCATACTTTTATAATCACAATTTCTCAAACCATTCTCATTCTTAAAAATAACTTGACATCAAACTTGGCTAACGCCATATTGCGTAAAAATAAGTCCCATTTCAAAAGAAAATAAATAAAATCCATTTGAGAAAATGGGTCCACTCACAGATTTGGAATCTTGCTGGCATTACATTACTTCGCGGAAGGAAATTTTGGTTTCTGTGATGATCTATAATTGGTAAATTTGATTAGAATATTAGTTGTGAAACATGCCTCACAACTAATTGTTTGGATTTTGGCGCGGGAGCATCGGAAGCTCACGGTTCGGGTGAAATCGTAATTTTAAAACTTTTTAAATTACCGAATAAACTATTCAATATCCAATATGAATAATTTATTCATATTTCACCTAAACATATTTATTCGATATCAAATAAGGACATAAATAGCTAAGGAACATCGTGAAACTTTTACGAAAATATTTTTCCGTAAAATTGCATAAAATGCGTTTTTGTCAGAACCGACCAACCAACACACATGAGGGCTGCCCAGGTCCCCTCCAATGGTGTTTGGGCAGTTCATGGGCAGCCTAAACAGTGGCCAATTCACTGTTTGGACAGCAGACACCCGGTAAGCCAGAAACTCACCCGATAACGCCGTTTTTCACCGTTTTTACATATTTCAACTCCGAAATAATTTCTGACAATTGTTCCAATGCCCAAAACACATCCAATACATTTACACAACATAATTTTTATCACCAAAAACACAGAATTTCCAGATCTGATTTTTGTAACAAAAATATCATTTTCATGCTTTAAATCCAATTTTATCAACATTAATCATATCAACATTAACACCAACCAAAGCCACCACTTATTTTTCCGTAAAATTGCATAAAACGTGTTATTGTCAGAACCGACCAACCAACACACATGAGGGCTGTTGGATAATATGACCCATATCGTCACTATTTGTACAGATCATGGTGTTGTTGTACAAATTAACTATGTGACAAAGGAGATTGCACTCTTATCATTTGTGATTAGATCACCTTAGATGTATAAATGATGAGAGGTCCCTATGATTTGTTCCTGGACGGAGAATGATATGAGACAGTATCAGTCCACGTAGGATAAATCATTAAACATCCCTAGCCGGACTATTATCGAGACAGGACATCGATAATGCAGAATAGGCTAGTATTGCATTTGTGCGCGTTGTGAGGGCACAACGGCATAGTTCTCATATATTTAAGTATTGGATACTTATGCAAGTGCGATAGGAGGTTGTGTTTCACCGATGGTACAGGAAACAGCTTCGCTCTGGATAGACCCCTCAGAATCCCATTGGTATTATGACTATGTGTCTATGGGAGTCCGACATCAGGGTAGGTGTATTTCGTCTTAACCTGAGACTTGCATCGCTAATGCTTACGACAATCAATATACTTTGGTTGAGGTCGTCTAGGACTCTAACCGGTTCTGTGTACGCCAATACTGGGTATATTGAGAATCGTAGAGTCTTGGGTGTGACGTCAAGACGGAAGTATCACTCCAGTCATAGTGGAGATGATGTCACGCAGGATATGGTATTAGTGCTCTTAAGTGATGCGCATCCAATCGTGATATTATGACTAGGTCATGAATATCCGATTATAGAGACTAGTTACCAGACATCCGACATGTGCTTCGGACGGGGCAGACACTTATCCAGCCTCAGCCCTAGCACGTGACTATCCGATACTGGACCGACATACGCAATACTTGGTATACTACGCTTGATATAGATCTTAATATTCTTAGATGAATATGACCGGAGATTTTGGTAGACATCGTGCTTTGCTAGGAGCCGACCTTGTCTCGTAAATCGGTAGAACGTAGTACTTGGTACGTGCGTGTGATTCGGATACTCCGACGACCGTATTTACTGCCAACTTATCCGGGGATCTCATGGGTCGCTTCCCGATAATCCACCGATGACGCATAACTCGCACTCTTAAATAATCTGGGATTATATAGAAGAGAGAGAAAATTAATCTAGGATTAATTAAGGAGATATTTTATCTAGGATAAAATATCGTCTAGAGAGAGATAATGATTAATTTGGAATTAATAGATGAATTAATATATTCGATATATTAAACGAAATTGGATTTCGACGCGGAATTAAAATTAGATTTTAATTCGGGCGAACGAATTAATTTGGAATTAATTCGTTAGCGACGTGAATAGTGAATTCGCTAGGCGTAATCATTTAATTACGACGCAACGGAAAGTTCGTTAATTTGGAATTAGCGAACCCGAGCCCGAGTGTGATTGCGAGCGCATTCGTATTTCGAATTCGAGTGCGGCGTCGCAAGTCGCATCAAGCGTCAAATCATTCGTCACATCAAGCGTCAAATCAAATGTCACTTTGAGTGTTATGTGATTGATTGATGTGATTGATTGATTGATTGACAAAGACAACTTATGACACTTTGAGTGATGTAAGTTGTTGGAATAGTAATAGTTGTTGGAAAGTTAATTTCATTGACTTTTTGAAAGCCAAAATTGTGTATATCCTTTAATATATTTTAGAAAATATATAAGGTAATTATTTTACACTTTCAACACAACTAATACACAATTTCCTCTCTCTCATTTCTCTCCAACCTCTCACGCCCAAAACAGCAAACTATGGACTGGTTTGGAACCAGTTTTGGCGTGAACATAGGGAGGCCAATAGTGGATTTTCATGGTGAAAATCCAAGTGCTAGCACACTTACGAGACTTGCGAAGGTGGTAGGGAGGTTCACCCATGAGCCGGGATCCGTTCGACGAAGCTTGGAGCTCCGTTTCGCAGCTCAAAAATAGAAGACGGTAGGCAGTGAACTGCACAACCAGTGAGCAGTCCACGCCCAATGCAGTGAGGTTTTTGAAATTTTGTTGCTTGCCGCGTCTCTCAACCGATCGATGTGAGTATTCCGCTACCTCCATTGATGTGTTCACACATGATTTTCATTGCTTGTTTGATCTTGGGACCTAGAATAAACCTAACAATGGCATCAAGAGCCTTAGGTTCAAGCATGAAAAATGTAGGGCTTAAAATTTGGGTAAATTTGTTTTGAGCATGATTTGAATAAATTGATTGTTTGAGTATGCTTATAACATGTCTAATTGCATTTTGGTTGGACCAATTTGTTGAAAATTAATTTGGAATAATTTTCCCCAAAATATTGATGTTGGCCGAATTTAAAGGGAATTTTTAATTCTTGGAATTTTTTGATTTTGATTCATTAGATGAATTAGAATCATTTAGGATGATGTTAATTTAAGGTCAATTGGATTGAATTTTGAATTGAACATAAATCCCTAATTTTTCCCCTTGGCCGAATTGGTGTATGCCCTTGAATGTCTTGGAGATTTTGATTTTGTGACATTGGATGTGTATGAAATCAAATTGGATGGTGATTTAATGTCGATTGTGGGTTCGATTGGATTGAAACTGAATCGGACACAAACTCCTTCCTTGGCCGAGAGCATGAAGCATGTAAATGGGTTTGATTTTTCATTTTGTGTGTTGGACATATAATAATGAGTTGAGTATGATTAATTGGACTAATATGATGTTTTGGAAATGTTGATTTAGTTGATTAATCATATTATACACTTTAGGTAATTAAATTGCTAAATTGGATTTATGTAATTTAATTATTTGAGGCCTTAAATTGGATTTGGGCTTCTAATGTTGTATTTGGGCCTATTGGGCTTGATTTTATCAAGTTGGGTTTAGGCCAAATGGATTGGATCCAATTGGGCCCAAAACCTTAACCATAAAGCCCAAATGCGACTAATGAACCTTTAAAGTTCAATTGGGCCTAATGGGCCAAGATTGATTTATGGGCTTATGGGGTAAATCCCGGATTGGACTTTGGTTATCGGTTTGACCCGAGTTGACCAAAAGTCCACGCCTTAAGAAATCAATTAAAAGCCCATTGGACTTTAATTGAATTGACGTTGGACGTTAATCGGTCTTTGAGACGCGTTACGATTAAATTTGGAATTTAAGTCGTTAAAGGTTTATTAAATAAAGTGTAATATTTAATTTGGAATTGAATAGTGAATTAGTATTAAATACATGTTAAATTGGATTTAGTGATGTAGTTTAATTTAATTCATGAATTCGTACTTTGAGTACTTATTCGCAAAAACGAGTTTGACTCGAGCAAAATCAAATCGTTGTTTGAACATTGGATGATCACATAATTATCAGATTAATTAATTTGATTAGATTGATTGATAGCATGCTTATGTGTGAATACGTGGTTGATGAATGAATAATGTATATCGGATGGATATTAGATGGGTGGGCAATTTTGGAAATTGTTGTAATAAATTTGATTTATTAAATTGGACCTGCGTGTCCAGCCTTATCACCTTTATTCTCTTTGTATTCTCTTCTCACCTATTCCCCTCAATGTAAATGAGGTTTCTTTAGAAGTGTAGTGTAACGGGTAGAAGTAGTACAAGTGCTAGCTTGAGTGAGAAAGGGAGAGATTTGATCTAGGATCAATGTAAAGTATCCATCCGCATATCATTATTATTTTATTTCATACTCGCTTTATTATGTATTTAGAATGCATGTTTAAGGGTGTATGATGATGAGACCTTAACAAAGATAATTAAATTGGTAGCCAATTTGCACGCGAAAAACCCTCAACAAATATCATGCGTTTTTCCTTCCATTGAGTGATTCTTACTCAAGATCCGAGATTGGCATGGGTTGTTGGCCAAAGTCAAGCCCCTGTCCGTCGAAGATGTGTTTGAATCACGAAGCTTTGTTCCATATTGGTGTCTTGTCCAAGTTGTGGTTTGTTGGCCAAAGTCAAGACCACTTCTTGTCCATCGACATTGATTACGAAGCTTCCATGGTCAATGGGTCCGCGCTTGACTGGGATCATTAGATTTGTTGTGCCAAAGCCAAGGCCTAGTTGGAGGTCCACCTACTGGATCTAGGAGTTGGATGATATCTAATTGATCTTCGAGATCTACCTAGTTAATTATCATACAATTTGTTGGCCAAAGTCAAGATTGTGTGATATTTAACGGGATCCTAGCCCACTAGGAAACACGGTTTCCCGAGTACTCGACAGAGGGTTAGAGACTTGCCGAAAAATAGTGGGAGGCAAGAATTGAATTTGCAATATTCGTTCAATTACTCGCCATACGCGCTCAAACAAATATCATTCGTCGTAATATTAAATGTTAGTTGGACTAATATTTAAAATGTTGTTTTAATATAAACAGTTGGACTGTATTATAGTTGATTATATATAATTGGATTATATTAATCAATATATTTGAATTAATTGATTTCAATTTACAGTTGATTTTATAGTTAGACTATAGTAATCAATGTAATTGAGGTTAATTAATTTAGACTATATTTGATTATATAGTTGGACTATTATAATCATTATAATATATAGTACCACATATCGTTGATTAAATAGTTGGACTATTAGAATCAAGATTAAAATTGAAAGATTGGACATTTAAATATAATCTTGGATTAAAATATTTAAATGGTTTAATTTTTTCAAATTGGGAATTAAATTTCAGGATAGTCCTGGGAATAAATAATAAGTTATTCTATTTGATAAAATAACCTATTATGCCTAAGCCCAGAATCAAGCAAATAAGTAGAGCATAATCTTTGGAAGACTTATGTGATGATGACTTTAGTGCTTAATTCATAATACTTGACATAAATCTATGTTTAGATTTAAGAAGTATTAAAATTGCAATTAATAATTCTTGGAGAATAAATGACTAATCTCAATGAGATAAAGTCAAACTTTGCAATTAAGCTAGTAGCGCAAGGCGCACCTTACTTCTTCATATTCTAGAAACCCAAGGCTTGGCCAGAGGCTTCTGAAATATTGGAAAGGGCAAAGGAAAAATCATTATGATCTTCTGGGAAGATAAAGGACATATCCCAAAGTGACTGTCGTTTGGATATGGCAGACACGAAGGAATTAAAGAAAGGGCGAGGCTCTGACTTTAAAAATTATTTGTCAAAGTTATGTTCACTACTAGTATTAAAATTAGATTTTAAATACTTAGTGTGGTACATAAAATATATGTATTGATGTTCAGAATCCGCTATGAGCTGGATACTGACTTCAAGCTGAGATTGCTCTACGAATCGGAAACGGGACGAAAGTCGCTGTTTCGACTGTAGATACCTAAGTTTAGGAACTACCCTTCGGGTGTGTACTTAAATTAGGAACTGTTATAATGTAACTAGTTGGACTAGTAACATTATCTCTATATCAGTGTTTAATCCGTTGCGGATAAACCTTTATATTCTAGAACACTAAAGTGTTTCATTATATAAAGATGATACTGAGATAAACACATTAGATGTGAATAACAGAATTTATATTTTGAATATAATAAAATCTCAAACATATAAAATGACAAATAAATAGCTCAAATTGATTTGATCAATAGAGACTTATTTGTGGCATTGTCGTCTGGGACACAATTAAATAAGACTCGTATATCCACACTTTTGAAGAGTGGGTACTAGGACTGTTTTGACTAATCAAATAAAGTCTACGAATCTAGTTTATTAGGTAAAGCACCTAAAACACTATTTACTTGGTAATAGTGAAAAAGCCACCGATCTGTTAGCCCTATTCATTGTGAAGATAGTGGGCCCATATCTAGCTAGGCTAGATGTGAACATGAATATTTCGTGACCTTAGCGGATGTGGCATCACGTTATGGTTATGTGTTTCTTTTGAAGAACACAAATCGGAAACTTTTAGAGTTTCGACACGAAGTAAACAAACAGATCGGCTATAGTATTATACCGTCACGGTAAGACTGTAATGAAAAATACTTAAGCATTAAGTTTCATACATACATGAAAGAGTATGGTATTCTTTCAGATGAGGACTCCTCCCGAGACACGTCAGTTTGACGGTGTGTCCGAACTAAAAACTGAATTTTGTTGGACAAGATAAGGTTAAATTATGAGTCGCTCTGAGCTACTATTTCCTTCTAAAGGATATGTATTAACAGTGCAAAACTTATTTAGAATAAGGTTCCATATAAATCTGTTTGACAGATTCATATTGGATATGAACGGAAAGAAACAGGGTTTCACACTCCTGAAAATTTGGGTATGCCAGGCATAACGTTTGGATGATACCAAACAGAACCCAAATTGGATAAGTGCCAATGTTGGTTGTCCTAAAGGAAACCATAAGTATAGTACTTATAAATCTCACATGAGAACAATATAATTGTTGCTCACCATGCGGTTTTTCCTAAGAGGAATACCGATATGCAGTGGTCAGTGGGAGGACAGTAAAACTCGATGAAAATCGGGGTAATACTGTTCAAGGCACACGAAGTCCGTAATGGAACATAAATAGTTCATCAAGGATGAAATAAACCATTAATCTTCGAATACACAAGAACCGCGTAGATAGGAGAGAATCAGAAAACAACCTGGGGTATGGGTTTCTGATGTCACCTCATAAAGATGTCAATCTTATTGAGGAAGACAAACCGACTACGTTTGAGGAAGTGATACAAGGTATCGACTCCATTTATGGCAAAGTGCCATGAGTCCTAAATGGATTCCATGTATACCAACTATGTTTGGACACTAGTTGATGTACCGCAAGGCATTGTGCCTATTGGTACATTAAACGTCTTCAAGGAAGACATACATGGATGGCAACATACCAACGTACAAAGCTAGGCTTGTGACGGAAAGGTATCGTTATCAACATTGTGTTAATAACGGTTCAACCTTTTACCTGTTGCCACTGTAAATCCATTTGGATAATGCGTGCTGAAGCTGTACATTTCATTTATGAAATGTGTCAGTTGTAGATCAAAATCGCTTTCCTGAAAAGGAAACCTTTTGGAGGATGTTTACAACATCCTGACGATTTTGTATAACCAACAAACGAGGTTTGTGGGTTATTCGATCCATGTTTGGATTGAAGCAAGCATAAGGTTCTTGGAACTGACGTTTTGATATAATCATAATGGTTCATGATTTGACTCAAAACGAAATAATTCTTGTGTATATAAGGAGGTTAGTGGGAGAGCGCACTGACAGTTAAATTCCCATATAGCAATTGATGAAAGCTTGGCTTTCAATAGAAATTCTCCGTAGAATTCTGGGGAGTAACAACCTTTATTCAAGGAATAAAGATCTACTGGGATAGATTTGGAGTTGTTAACACTCTCTGGGAAATTGTACATTTGAAATGTACTTGTATTGGTGTCTCATACGCTTCGAGCATATGGAGTCACGATCAGGTCAATCCAAGTGATAGTCACTGGATTGAAGTTAAGAACATCTGTTAGTATCTCAGAGAACTAAAGATGCTATCTTAAACTATGGAGAATGAGAACTTGAAGTGACTGGGATCACTGCTGCAAGTTTCCAAACAATTAAATACTACGGTACTATAAAAGTTTGAACACTGGGACAGTGAGCTGGAAATATTCCGAGCAAGATAACTGTTGCCGAATAAACAACAAATGCGGATTATTGCTGCAGCTGAGGCAGCAAAAGAAGCCATTTGGATCAAAAATAAATCTAATTAGATTAGATATAGTTCTGTTAGTTGCTGAGCTAGGCGTCAGCACAGGCTAAGGAATTAAAGGTCTCATCGACGATCCAGATATATACTTCTATATTCATCTGATTCGTTCGGATCATACATCGTGGCGATGTGATGATCGTATAAATCGCATCGGATGATAATCATGCAAATCCGCTGACGAAAACCTTTTCTCAGCAATTTGAGCGAACCGTACATAGTTTGGGTGTTAGACACTCGAGTGACTGGCTATGTGCCAAGTGGGAGATTGTTGGATAATATGACCCATAGCGTCACTATTTGTACAGATCATGGTGTTGTTGTACAAATTAACTATGTGACAAAGGAGATTGCACTCTTATCATTTGTGATTAGATCACCTTAGATGTATAAATGATGAGAGGTCCCTATGATTTGTTCCTGGACGGAGAATGATATGAGACAGTATCAGTCCACATAGGATAAATCATTAAACATCCCTAGCCGGAGTATTATCGAGACAGGACATCGATAATGCGGAATAGGCTAGTATTGCACTTGTGCGCGTTGTGAGGGCACAACGACATAGATCTCATATATTTAAGTATTGGATACTTATGCAAGTGCGATAGGAGGTTGTGTTTCACCGATGGTACGGGAAACAGCTTTGCTTTGGATAGACCCCTCGGAATCCCATTGGTATTATGACTATGTGTCTATGGGAGTCCGACATCAGGGTAGGTGTATTTGGTCTTAACCTGAGACTTGCATCGCTAATTCTTACGACAATCAATATACTTTGTTGAGGTCGTCTAGGACTCTAACCGGTTCTGTGTACGCCAATACTGGGTATATTGAGAATCGTAGAGTGTTGGTGTGATGTCAAGACGGAAGTATCACTCCAGTCATAGTGGAGATGATGTCACGCAGGATATGGTATTAGTGCTCTTAAGTGATGCGCATCCAATTGTGATATTATGACTAGGTCATGAATATCTGATTATAGAGACTAGTTACCAGACATCCGACATTTGCTTCGGACGGGGCAGACACTTATCCAGCCCCAGCCCTAGCACGTGACTATCCGATACTGGACCGACATACGTAATACTCGGTATACTACGCTTGATATAGATCTTAATATTCTTAGATGAATATGACCGGAGATTTTGGTAGACATCGTGCTTTGCTAGGAGCCGACCTTGTCTCGTAAATCGGTAGAACGTAGTACTTGGTACGTGCGTGATTCGGATACTCCGACGACCGTATTTACTGCCAACTTATCCGGGGATCTCATGGGTCGCTTCCCGATAATCCACCGATGATGCATAACTCGCACTCTTAAAAAATCTGGGATTATATAGAAGAGAGAGAAAATTAATCTAGGATTAATTAAGGAGATATTTTATCTAGGATAAAATATCGTCTAGAGAGAGATAATGATTAATTTGGAATTAATCGATGAATTAATATATTCGATATATTAAATGAAATTGGATTTCGACGCGGAATTAAATTAGATTTTAATTCGGGCGAACGAATTAATTTGGAATTAATTCGTTAGCGACGTGAATAGTGAATTCGCTAGGCGTAATCATTTAATTACGACGCAACGGAAAGTTCGTTAATTTGGAATTAGCGAACCTGAGCCCGAGTGTGATTGCGAGCGCATTCGTATTTCGAATTCGAGTGCGGCGTCGCAAGTCGCATCAAGCGTCAAATCATTCGTCACATCAAGCGTCAAATCAAATGTCACTTTGAGTGATGTGATTGATTGATTGATTGACAAAGACAACTTATGACACTTTGAGTGATGTAAGTTGTTGGAATAGTAATAGTTGTTGGAAAGTTAATTTCATTGACTTTTTGAAAGCCAAAATTGTGTATATCCTTTAATATATTTTAGAAAATATATAAGGTAATTATTTTACACTTTCAACACAACTAATACACAATTTCTTCTCTCTCATTTCTCTCCAACCTCTCACGCCCAAAACAGCAAACTATGGACTGGTTTGGAACCAGTTTTGGCGTGAACATAGGGAGCCAATAGTGGATTTTCATGGTGAAAATCCAAGTGCTAGCACACTTACGAGACTTGCGAAGGTGGTAGGGAGGTTCACCCATGAGCCGGGATCCGTTCGACGAAGCTTGGAGCTCCGTTTCGCAGCTCAAAAACAGAAGACGGAAGGCAGTGAACTGCACAACTAGTGAGCAGTCCACGCCCAATGCAGTGAGGTTTTTGAAATTTTGTTGCTTGCCGCGTCTCTCAACCGATCGATGTGAGTATTCCGCTACCTCCATTGATGTGTTCACACATGATTTTCATTGCTTGTTTGATCTTGGGACCTAGAATAAACCTAACAAGGGCTGCCCAGGTCCACTCCAATGGTGCTTGGGCAGTTCATGGGCTGCCCAAACAGTGGCCAATTCACTGTTTGGACAGCATACACCCGTTAAGCCAGAAACTCACCCGATAACGCCATTTTTCACCATTTTTACATATTTCAACTCCGAAATAATTTCCAAAAATTGTTCCAATGCCCAAAACACATCCAATACATTTATAAAACATAATTTTCATCACCAAAAACACAGAATTTCCAGATATGATTTTTGTAACAAAAATATCATTTTCATGCTTTAAATCAAATTTTATCAACATTAATCATATCAACATTAACACCAACCAAACCCACCACCTATGAAGAACTCAAGAAAAATTCTAGGAGTTACAAGAGTGGTCATAACACTCTAGAATGGAAACAAGTCATCGAATGACAAAATTGAATCAATATTACACTAATATCATCCAATCCAACTTCACACATGCATCTAGCCTCCAAATCCATCCTCCAATTCAAAAAACCCCAAAATATAAGAAAGGAAGAAACCCTAGAACTATTATAGATATTCAAGAACAAGAAACAAGCTTTCTAAGTTTATGATTATTGAAGATTACCTCCAAATATTGGAATTTCCCTAACGTTTTTCTTGAATTTCTTCACTTTCTTCCCTTATTTCTTCAAGAAAATTTTGAGAGCTTTTTCTGGAGATGGGTTCGACCATGGAGTCTTAAAAATGAAGAAAACAAAATTTTTCAACCTTAATAACAAGGGTAAATCGACTTAGGGAAGTAAAGAAGGGCAATTTGGTCATTTGGTCATTTTTTAATCTAATTAAATAATAATAACCTTTAAGTTGACAAATCCAATTTGTAAACTTTAAGATTAATAAAACCATGCCACATGTAACCAATAATAATCAAACATATTGCATAACAATTATGTAATATTGAAAATAATTTAATTATCTAGATATTTAACATTTAAACATCTAAATAATTAATTAATGCGATTATTATTATATATGTATTTTATTTACATTAAATAACAAATCTATATATTAATGGCATGTGTCAAAATCTCATTTGACAAATAATTAATATGTATCAAATCAAATTTTGTATCAAATACAAATACACATTAATTATCAATTAACCGAAATGCTCCTAATGCATGTATTTTTGTTTAACCGTTTAAACGACTCGAATTAACTCATTTAATCCGGTGAAATATTACAAATAATCTATATTATTCATAACGCGTTGCCCAATTGCTTAACGAGTACACTTCATATTGTGGGACTCTCTATGTTTAGGTTTATCCGTCACGAAATCCAATTTCGTGTCCATAATTCACCCACTCGTAAATTATGACGACCACGGATAATCTCGCTAAACTATGCAAGTCGAGGCCATTGCATATGTATAATCCCTCTATCACAGGCTATCTATATTATACCTAGGATATAGATAAGAACGTCAAATCCTTATGGTATAATATAGTCGACTTTAAAATTTATGATCTCTAAATAACACTCGGAACTTGCTTCCGAAGTTATACCACGGCCATGGATTTACTAGATCGCAAACACGTGTAGGATACCTATGCCTTGTACACAGGACTGATGAATTCTATCTTGATATGCACTGTATATCATGAGCATCAGTCCACACCCAATGAATAGGCGGAGGTCTGATCTAAATAGATCGGTTACGTGACTGTCATCAAAGTGTGGATGAAAACTCATATATCGACTGTGGTATCTCAAGTCGAAGGACCACTATGCTCGCTCATATCGAGAAGATTCATATTGATGTTGGTGTACCATCTATTAGGAAATCTTCAGTGAGTCGTTTAGTGTTTATCAAATAAACACCTACATGTCTATATGAGTCTCTCGAGACTCATGGTTCATTGGGATAAACTATCGGACCAAGTGACGATATACGACATGTACTGGTTTCAGCAGATTTTATTAACCGACCCGTGTTAGTAAATCTTGACTAGGAACTTTATTTATGGATATACAACTTATAGTGACGCTTCCCAATGCCAATTACAAACTACATTGTAACTGCACACTACATTGTTAATCCTAGGATTTTTGTCTAATATACACGTATCACTAAATCAGATTTAGTTTCAATCTAATCATAATTAGATATTTAATCGTAATTAGATCGAATATGTATATAAAAGACAAGAGGTGCTACCATTAAATAAGTAATATTATGGAAAAAGGAATTGTTTGTATTCATAAATCGGACATAAATATGATCTGGATTTACACTCCGAGCACCAACCCTAATAATTCCTCCCACTTGCTCTAGTGCCAATCCACGGTATCATATACACATCTAAATATGTATCACATACTCATGGCCCTCAAGAGCTCACCTAGCACTCAAAAGAAAGGAAACAACAAGTAATCCCGCAATAGCAAATATTGAGTTTGTCCAACAGACCCAATCATTTCCCTTAACCATCATCATTCATATTTTGTAGAACCCAAGTTCTACATCAATATGACTCAGATGTAATATCAATATTGTGCTATAGCTATAAAGTTGTCTATGTATTTAGATATCAAATCCAAAAAAACTATGTAGACAACCGCAAGCACAATGCTAATATCAAAACTTCTAATCTATAAGGTCCCTATTTGAAACTTCAACCTATCCATTTGATTGTGGATGGTAAACAGTGGCAAATTTATGAGTAACTCTGTATTTGGATAGGAGTGCATCAAAGTATCTGTTGCAGAAATATGTGCCACAATCATTGATAATTGCACGAGGTGTTCCGAACCGAGTGAAAATATTCTTTTTAAGGAACTTGATCACCACTTTTGAATCGTTGGATGGCAGTGAAATTGCTTCAACCCATTTGGAGATGTAGTCTACAACAACCAGTATGTACATGTTTCCGAATGATGGAACAAATGGTCCCATAAAATCAATACCCCACACATCAAATATCTCCACTTCCAGAATGTTTTGCAGAGGTCTTTCATTTTTCCTTGAAATATTTCATATTCTCTGGCACCTGTCACATTGAAGAGAAAACAAGTAAGCATCTTTAAAAAGAGTGGGCCAGAACAAACCCGATTGTAAGACTTTGGCTGTAGTTTTGTTTCCGCTGAAGTGTCTGCCATATGGTGATGAATGACAATGTTACAAAACACTGTTGACCTCCTCCTATGGAACACACCGTCTCAGTAGTTGATTAGCGCAGTGTTTGAACAGGTACGGCTCATCCCAGACACAATGCTTGACTTCTTTGAAAAACTTTTTCTTTTGCTGAGTTGTCCTTTCCAACGGCTATTTTTCTGATACAATGAAGTTGGCATAGTTAGCATACCAAGGGGAATCCTGATGTTTCATGGCAAACATCTATTCATTTGGAAATGTTTCTTTGATTGACAGTTCTTTGCCAATTATTTGTCCATTCTCGAGCCTCGATAAGTGATCTGCCACTTGATTTTCTGTCCCTTTCCTAACTCGAATCTCCATGTCAAATTCTTGCAGAAGAAGTATCCAACGGATCAATCTGGGTTTGGCATCTTTCTTCGCAATTAGATATTTGATTGTTGAATGATCAGTGTGGACCACTACTTTGGGACCCAGCAGATAAGAGCAGAATTTGTCAAAAGCGAATACAACTGCAAGCAATTCATTTTCAGTGGTTATGTAGTTGAGTTGAGCTTCATTCAGAGTTCTGCTGGTGTAGTAAATGTTGTGGAAAATCTTTGCTTTCCGTTGTCCCAAAACTGCACCTACAGCAAAATCACTAGCATCGCACATCACCTCAAATGGAAGGGTCAAGTCTGATGCTACAATGATGGGAGCATAGACCATCTTCTATTTTAGGATTTCAAAATCTTCATGGAATTCGTTGGTGAAGTTGAAAGGCACATCCTTCTCCAGAAGATTGCAATGAGGTTTTGCAATTTTGGAAAAGTCTTTGATAAATCTCATGTAAAAACCAGCATGTCCAAGAAAGCTCAGAATCCCTTTGACAGATGTTGGTGGATGTAGTTTTTTAATTGTTTCAATTTTTTCTTTGTCTACCTCGATTCCCTTTTGTGAGATCCGGTGTCCAAGAACAATGCCTTTTTGCACCATGAAGTGGCATTTCTCCCAGTTGAGTACCGAGTTTGTATCTTCGCACCTTTGTAACACTTGTTCCAGATTTTGCAAGCAGTGGTCAAAAGAATCTCCAAACAGAGAAAAATCATCCATGAATACCTCCATACTCTGCTCTAGCATGTCTGAGAAGATGTCCATTATGCAACGCTGAAAAGTGGCAGAGGCATTACATAATCCAAATGGCATCCTGCAGAAAGCAAAAGTACCACATGGACATGTAAATGTGGTTCTCCTGATCTTCTGGGGCGATAGCAATCTGATTGTACCCTGAATATTCATCCAGAAAGTAATAGAACTCATGTCCCACCAGTCTGTCCAGCATTTGATCAATGAATGGCAGCAGAAAATGGTCATTTCTCGTGGCTTTGTTCAGCTTTCAGTAGTCCATGCATACTCTCCATCCAGTCAGTATTCTTGTTGGAATTAGCTCATTCTTTTCATTTGTGACTATAATGATTCCTCCTTTCTTTGGCACACACTGCATAGGACTCACCCAAGTGCTATCTGAGATGGGGTAGATGATACCAGCATCCAACCATTTGATGATTTCTTTCTTCACGACTTCCTTCATTATTGGATTGAGTCTCCGTTGATGCTCCACTGTGGGTTTGTACTCATCATTCATCAGAATTTTGTGCATGCAAAATGATGGACTAATGCCTCGAATGTCTGCTATAGTCCAGCCAATGGCTCTTTTGTGTTCTCGTAACACTCTCAGCAACTTTTCTTCCTGCTCCAATGTTAGCAAAGAAGAAATAATCACAGGTAATTCAGAAGAGTTTCCAAGAAATGCATACCTGAGATGGCTTGGAAGTAACTTCAGCTCCAGCTGTGGTGGTTCTTCAATCGAAGGCTTGATTAGATCTTTCTTTGGCAGTTCCAGGCTTTCCATGTTAGGGATATGCCATATACCCAACTTGTGGATGGGCTATATGTACATGTATTTGTAATATTTTCATTAATTAATAAAATGACAATCTTTATTATACGTGTCTTACATAACTTATATGAATGATCAACACTGTAATAAAGCCCTTGGAGTAATAAGACGATGGCTTCCACGCCTTATGAGGATCATTACTCTTAAATGTTCCTTGTCATAGTTTTGTGAATAATCTGGGCGTTCACAAAGCGGAGAGACTAGCATGATGATATGATCCGCCCTTAAGTGGGGTAGCCGATCTCATAGGCTACTAGCGGAGATCCGTCCGCTTGGTGTATCACATGGATGCATGAGTTGCTCGTGTCCATTGAACTGACCGCCGAAAGTTTTCATATGGAGTTTTTATCCCATGTGTTTGTGAGAACTTTCGTGTATCGATTATATGACTAGTCCTTAGACTTGAGGTCCTTACAATCTTATGTATGGATCAAATAACTTTGACATTCTCCTTCCCCGGTTCAAAAGATTCGGTCATAAGGGTATGATTGGGTCATTTGTTGAAACACATGAAGTTTGTAAAGATACAACAGAGAATCGCCACTCTCTCGGATAATATTTTCTTATAAGAGTAGTATTCCAGTTCGCGGGTTGATATGTGTGATCAGTGCTTGAGACTGTGGCCACAACGGAAGAATCATGTGAGATTCTTGGGTTAACACGATTCATGACACTATCAACATCATACCTTTGGCCATATGGGTAGACACTTTCCGTACCCTAGGTCAATATGTAGGGATACAGTGAGGCGAGAGACAGTATCATATGTAAATCACATACAGAATGGGTATATATATATATATCTTTCCTTCTTATTTGGGGGCCTTGGCATGTTGCTAGATGTCAACCTTGGTCATTGAAATCGAATGACCATCTGATCGGAGGATAATTTATGTTCGATTAAATTATCACGATTCATTTCATGTCCAACTTGAGGGGAACCCAAAAGGTCACGCACAACAAAGTCGAAATCCAAGGTTAACAGTGCACAATACATATTTAACAGCATATATGATTGTTGTAGGAATTGTTCATAAATGGTTCAATGTGTTGAATTATTGAACAGATCATTTATGAGGTTCCATAGTGGCTTAGGGATTGGTGAATGATGATATGGGCACTTTGGGAATTGGAATAAATAGATAAAAAAAAAAATTACTATTCACATGAATAGTAACGCGTGAATAGTACCACGTGAATAGTAATTTTTTTAAATTTAATTTTGTTATTTGTTTTGAATTCCAATTCGGCCCAAACTCTTAATAAAGTTTTATAATCTCATTAAACCACTAAATTAAGATCCAATGGCTAAGATTAAATTGGCTTTTATCCCACATCGGATTTTTAATTAATTTTGTTGTCTTTGGAGCACTATATAAACCCAAAGAATTCTTCACAAATTTTTACACCAAACTTTTCATATCTTGGGTTTATATAAGTGAGCAATTCTAAAGTTTAAGAGTAATGATTTTGAGGATCCTTAAGTATAATTGTCTAGAGGAACCTCGAGTTAAAAGTTTTGAGGTATTTGCCTAGGCTAGCACCAAGGGCAAAATACCCGTGCACTTAAGGCATAGTCTTGCAATTGAGTTTTGGCTTTGGTGTGTGCATCTTTGGAGGCCACACACTTGGGTGGCTATTTGGAACGTGGAAGAGCTTGCTGAGTTCGAGAAAAGCTTGTAGATTGGAGGGAGGAGTGGAGGAGTCTTCGGTTCAAGTAAGTCTTTTTCTTTCTTTGTTTTAATTAGAGTTCTTATGATAGTTAGCATGTTTAGGTTTATGTTCTTTGCATGTTTTATGAGTTTTATGCTTAGAAAATATAGTAACATGCCTAGGCTTGTAGAATAATCAAAACAAATGGGTCTTGAGCAAAGGGAAAGCGGCATCATAATTTTAATTTATTTATTTTTCCGCTCCGCACTCGCGGCCGCTTCCCAACAGTGGTAGCAGCGTGCCGTTTTTGTTTTGTTTAGTTGTCACTCATTTGAACTCGAAATTGGGTGTTTAAAAGCTCGTTGGAAAGCTAACACCCTGACCTTAATTTTAGGTACAAGTTTTGCAAGATTTGGTTAAGATTTGAATTGTGAAATTGTATTTAAAGTTCACGCGTCTGCAGAAAAATGTGAATAGTAAATTTATTTGAATAAAATAAAATGCAATATCATAATTGAATATTAATCAAAGTTATTTAATGCCTAAAATAATTCCAACATATTAAAACTCATATGCTTGATGATTATATGTATGATAAGAATTGGCATGATTATTTTAGGGTGCAAGCATCTAGAGACTTTCTAAGAAATAGAGAGTGTATTGCTTATCCCTTAGCTAAGTAATTATTTCGTGATGAACTTAGAGATTTATTACCTTTAAGGCTAATAAATATAAATCACTTATTTATAATAAAAGACATTATAAAAGATACAAGTGGGGTGGGACCAAGGCGTTAATAAAAATTTCCAAACTAAAGTTAATTTAACCAAATATATTACTAGAGTTAGATAATGATTTGGTGTCTTCCTTCACTCACTACCTTTTTATAACCAAAAGCGAAAGCTGTGAAGACATCTAGATAATCATTTACTCAAAGCTTACCTTAAAGCATATTTAAAGTGTTGGACAAATTTGGAGGATCTATTGTTTATTCATGTCACCAAGGCGATAAGAGCCTAAAAGGTAAGGGTATTTAAGAGAGTTCGCTCCACCCTCCCTATGGGGAATTTTCAATGGAGGAATCCATTTGACAGTTATTCACTTAAACTTGCTAAAATCCTCAATAATAATTTAAGTGTAAAATTTTCCTTCCATTGTAAAGTATTAAACCGTATTGGCTGGACTACGCTTTACCAGACTGACAAATACCAATTTGTCCCTAAATCGTACTATTGACAATGGTTTGACTTTTCTAAGTCATAAGACGCAGCGACCCTTAGGCGTGGTCTTATAACTTAGTGGCAAAGATTGAGTGTCAACAAGGACTCGCATAAGCTATGACATGTTTGATTGCCCAACCCAATGATCAAGGAATTGTGATTTATATCATAAATTGGTTTGGAACCTACCTAATTATCGTATTTTATAACGACCGGCCCTAGTCGGAGTTATGAAATAATGATAATGGGATCCTTGCCCACAAGAAATCCATCATATTGGGGTTGATACGATTTGCTTAAAATTTTAAAAAAATTGAGTGGGAGAAAATTCATAATATTAAAAGCCCATGTTATTATGAAACATTAATGAAAACATATTCCTAATTTTAACATTCTCTCTTAACAGGTGGGTTAAAATATTTCACAAACATTCAAATGTCAAACAGAGTATCACTTCGTTCCATCCTTGATGAGCATAAGCTCAAATGGGACAACTATAATGACTGGTTTAGAAACCTTAAAATTGTCTTACGATAAGAAAATATTTTCTATGTTCTTGAAAGACCATTTCCCCCCTGAACCCGCAGAAGATGCTGACCAAAATACATTCGATGCTTGGAAGAAACACGTCGATGATGATGAGCAAGCAATTTGCATAATGCCTGGCTCTAAGTCGGACGAACTTCAGAAAGCTCACGAAGATATGGATGCTCAAACCATCATCTTTCACTTGAAGGAATTGTATGCAACTTTCGTTCATACCGTTAGATTCCAAGTGTCATGTGCCTTATTCCAAACAAGGTATAAGGAATGATCTATTAGTGGACATGTGCTTAAGATGATTGGCCACATTGAAAAATTGGCCAACCTCGGGTTCATCATGGATCATGAGATATGTTAGGATCTAATTCTTCAGTTCTTACCAAAAGAATTCTCTAACTTTATTATGCAGTTTCATCTGTCTGATAAAGAAGCTACTTTAGCATAATTGCACAATCTGATAAAGCAAGCAGAGAAGGACTTGAAACCGGAGCTTAAAACCTCCATCATGCTTACGGGAACGGACCTGAAGCCACGAGGCCCAAAGAAAAATAAGGCCAAGGCCAAGGCTCCAGATCACCTAAAGCCCAATTGTAAGGTGGAGAAGAGAATGGGAAAGGGGAAATGTTTCTTTTGTGGAAAGAAGGGTCATTGGAAGAAAGACTGCAGATCCTTGAAAGCCAAGGAAGCTATGGAAGCCCAAGTGGCCAATAAGCCCAATGCTTGAGGTATGTTGTATATGATTGAACTATATTCTCAAAACACTGAACCTTCTACTTGGGTGCTAGCACCGGTTGTGGGACTCACTTGTGTAACAATGTGCAAGGCCTGAGAAATAGTAGGAGACTCCATCATGGGGAGGTTGACTTACGCATGGGTAATGGAGCAAAACTGGCTGCATTGTGCATGGGGACTTATTCATTAGTTTTGCCGAATGGTTTAGTTTTAGACTTAGAAGATTGTGTTTATGTACCTTCTCTAGTAAAAAACATCATTTCAATTTCTTCTTTATGTAATAAAGGCTTTTCATGCCTAATAAGTTGTAATGAATGTTCTATTTATTTCAATGAAATAAAATATGGAGATGGTATTTTGAATAATGGTATCTATGTCTTACAAACTAACAAAGAATGATCAACTTCTAATATATACAACGTTAACTCGAATAATCTCAATGAATCACTTCTATGGCACAGTCGCTTAGGTCATATCAATGAAACAAGATTAACTAAGCTACATAAGGATGGGTATTTCAGACCCTTCAATTATGAACTTTATGGAACTTGTGAGTCTTGTTTACTTGGTAAAATAACCAAATTACCCTTCAAAGGTAAATGACAGCGTGCAGCAGAGACATTAAAACTCATACACTCTGATGTATGCGGACCAATGTCAGTCACCACTAGAGGTGGATTCTCCTACTTTATTACATTTATCGATGATCACTCGCGATATGGGTATGTGTACCTTATGCGGTACAAATTTGAAGCCTTTGACAAATTCAAAGACTTCAAAGCTGAAGTAGAAAACCAGCTTAATAAAATTATTAAGTCACTAAGGTCTGACCGAGGTGGTGAATACTTAAGCAACGAATTTCAAGATTACTTGAGAGAAAATGGCATTGTTTCCCAGTGGACTCCTCCGGGAACTCCACAGCATAATGGGGTCTCCGAAAGGAGAAATCATACATTATTAGATATGGTCCGATCAATGATGCCAGGCACGGATCTACCTCTTTCATTTTGGGGTCTTGCTTTAGAAACTGCAACACTACTACTAAACCAAGTTCCTTCCAAGACTGTTAGTCAAACACCATATGAGTTATGGTCTGGGAAACGTCATAGTCTTAGTTATCTAAGAGTTTAGGGATGTGACGCATATGTCAAGCTCACACAAAGTAACAAATTGGATGATAGGGCAGTTAAATGTAAATTTGTAGGATATGCATTGAACTCAATAGCATACGTGTTCTACGTCCCCAAATGAACAAAGAACATTTGTCTCACGAAATGCTAAATTTCTAGAGAATGAATTCCTTCTCAAGAAATTTAGTGGGAGTAGACTTGACCTCGATAAGGTACGAGAAGAACAAACTAATATAGAACTAAACCCCAGGCCCCTCAAAAGAGCAGCGACGGAACAACCACAAGTAGTCTGGTAGGGAAAGACATGAGCCTAAAAGATATGGTTTCCATATTAATGAGGAACATGGTCAGGTTATTGATAATGACGATCCCCCCAGTTATGACGAATCAATGCGTGACATTGATTCAGTCAAATGGCTTCAGGCCATGTAATCCGAAATAGACTCTATGTATCAGAATCAAGACTGGGACTTGGTAGATGCACCTGAAAGGATAAAACCCATAGGCTGCAAGTGGATTTAGAAGCGTAAAACTGATACAGAAGGCAACATCCAAACCTATAAGGCTAGGTTGGTGGCGAAAGGTTATAGACAAATCCAAGGAATTGACTATGAGGAAACCTTCTCGCCTGTTGCAATGATAAAGTCCATTCGAATTTTACAGGCACTAGCTGCACACTTTGATTATGAGATTTGGCAGATGGATGTCAAAACAGCTTTCCTTAATGGGAACCTCCTAGAGGAAGTCTATATGACACAACCTGAGGGGTTTGCATCTAAGGATGATCATAATAAAGTATGCAAGCTTAAACGATCCATTTATGGACTCAAGCAAGCCTCCAGAAGTTGTAATATATGATTTGATGAGACAATCTAAGAATTTAAGTTCATAAAAAATGTAGACGAGCCTTATGTTTACAGGAAAAGTAGTGTGAGTGTTGTTGTATTTCTTGTATTATATGTCGATGACATATTAATCATCAGGAATGATATTCCCATGATGCAAGCCACCAAGCAATGGTTATCTCAGAATTTCTCGATGAAAGATTTGGGAGAAGCAGTTGTTGGAATGTATGCCCTAGAGCTATATGTGATGTAAACAGTTTTATGTGTTTTGTAATAAAACGATGCATTATTCATTTATCAAATTGTTTGTTTAATTTTCGCATATTATATATCATCTTAAATACCCTAGATTACTTATGTGCCTTCAGATTTAGTGTATGAGTGTCATACACAAGAGGATTTAAGTCTGAAGTTAGTAATCTTAAACAGTACATAGAGAGCAAACAAAGTGGGTACTTTGTTTGTGGTTTATCTATAGCTGCGGTCCGTTCTATATTTGTATGGCGATCTTGATCCGGATCGTCCATGTAGAGACATGAGAATGGAGGCACCTTGTATGATGCGATCATATAGGACTGGACCCAGATGAAAATGACATTCTTATAATATCCATTAAACTAAGAAAGTCATTTCGATCTACTAGATGGTCATATATGGTTTGATCTTAATCCTGAGTGTACTACGAACTCCTGCATGGGAGGCCATGTCCTTTGATTTACAAAGGTGAGGTTGGTGTAGCAGTCCCGGCCAATAACTACGTATTTTGGGGGCATGGTCTGTTGTGTAGCTGGGAACATTTTACATAGACATAGAGTTCACTCCTTCTTACGAGAAGTAGTAGAGTATCTTTCTTAAGGGTTGATTCGGTGCTTGAACGATTTGAGCGCTCAAGTCTTAAAGGGGTATAACGGACATTATGACCCGGCTCTAATTATGAGATACTCGTGAAGGGTCAAATTGATATGTAATGACTATATCGATGGACACTGACTTGGTTCGGCTTAATATATCATATGCGGCAACGAGAGTGCAACTTCGGGTTTTTAGTGGAATAACCCGAAGTTAATAATTCAGAATATTTAATTAAGAGCTTAATTAATATTTTGAGATTATTGGAGTCGGAGCCGTAGGTCCATTTGGTCCCCGTGCTAGCTCAATATACTATAGCGGATTTAGTATAATTGGATAGTCCAATTATATACTTACAAAAGAATAAATATTATTAATATGATTAATTATATTAATAATGTCACACTTGGAACTATATATTAAAAGTTAATGTATGATTTGTATAATAAATGATTATATGATAATTATTTATTATTAATGATTAAATTATATATGATATAATTTAAAGTAAGGCTAAAGTTGTAATTTCCAAATTAAAAGGTTTTGGAAACACTTGATTTATTTTGGAAGTTACAAATCAATAATGGCATTAAACCTTTTTGATTTTGTAACATCTTTGGCTTTATGGAAAGCTAATACAATTGTTACAAAATTAATAAAAGAATATATGCCATGGCCGAAAATTACAAGGCTTGAAAAGGGAATGGATTTGTTTGTTTTGGAAACAAAATAATCCTTAGCAATAATATTGGAAGTTATGACTTTCAATATGGTTAATTGCTTATTCAATTTTATAACATATTTTTAATAATGGTAATTAAAAATTTGATTTTACAGATTCCTTGTTGGACAATTATGACCCATAGCATCACTATTTATACAGATCATGATGTTGTTGTACAAATTAACTATGTGACAAAGGAGATTGCACTCTTATCATTTGTGATTAGATCACCTAGATATATAAATGATAGGAGGTCCATATGATTTGTTCCTGGATTGAGAATGATATGAGACAGTATCAGTCCACAAAGGATAAATCATTAAATATCCCTAGTCAGAGTATTATCGAGATTGGACATCGAGAAATATGTAAAAGACTAATATTACACTTGTGCGCGTTGTGAGGGCACAACGACATAGTTCTCATATATTTGGGTATAGGATACTCATGCAAGTGTAATAGGAGGTTGTGTTTTACCGATGGTACGGGAAACAGCTTCACTCTGGATAGACCCCCTCAGAATTCCATTGGTAGTATGACTATGTGTCTATGGAAGTCCGAAATCATGGTAGGTGTATTTGGTCTTAACCTGAGACTTGCACCGCTAATACTTGCGACAATCAATATACTTTAGTTGCGGTCGTCCAGGGCTTTAACAGGTTATGTGTACGCCTATTATGGGTATATTGAGAATCGTAGTGTGTTGGGTGTGATGTCAAGACGGAAGTATCACTCTAGTCATAATGGAGATGATGGTCACTTAGGATACGGTACTAGTACTCTTAAGTACTGCAGTCATCGGGATAAAATGACAAGGTCAGGTTTATCCGATATAGAGACTCGTTACCAGACATCCAACATGTGCTTCGTACGGGGCAGACACAATTCCTACCCCAGGCCTAGCACGTGATCATCCGATACTAGACAGAAATACGCAATACTACGTATACTACGCCTGATATAGATCCTTTATTCCTGTAAGGATATTTCTGGAGAATTGGGTAGGCATGGCGCTTTGCTAGAAGCCAAACTTGTCTTGTAAATCAGTATAAACGTAGTACGAGGTACTTACGTGTTCGGATAGTCCGACGACCGAATTTACTGCCAACATATCCGGGGATCTCATGGGTCGCTTCCCGAAGATTCACCGATGACGTATGACTCGCACTCTAAATTAATCTGGGATTAATTAGAAGAGAGAGAAAATTAATCAGGGATTAATTGCAGAGATATTTTATCATGGATAAATATCCATTAAAGAGAGATAACGATTAATTTGGAATTAATCGGTTAAATTAATATATTCGATATATTAAGCGAAATTGGATTTCGACACGGAATTAAAATTAGATTTTAATTCGGGTGAACGAATTAATTTAGAATTAATTCGTTAGCGACGTGAATAGTGATTTCACTAGGCATAATCATTTAATTACGACGCAACGAAAAATTCGTTAATTTGGAATTAGCGAACCCGAGCCCTAGATTATTTGCGAGCGCATTCATATTTCGAATTCGAGTGCGGCACGCAACTCAAATCAAGCGTCAAATCGGTAGTCGCATCTAGCGTCACATCATGTCACTTTGAATGATGTGACCATTGATTGATTGATGTGACTTGATGGAAGTGGTTGGAAAGCTTTTGAAAGCTTGGGTGACATTATTGTTATTTTAATCATTTGTATATGTTTTATTTTGATTTTTGAAATCAAAATAAAGTGTATTAGATACACTTAATACATTACAACACACTTAACTCATTCTCTCTCCTAGGCTCACGAATTTGAAGCCATTTATTCTCCTCTCTCTTGGCATTCACTGCCATTTTCTTCACTGGTTTGCTGGGCAAAACATGAATGAAGGGAAGCTTACAGTCACGTTTTTGTGGCAAAATCGGGAGTGCTAGCACACTACGAAGACATGCGAAGGTGATAGGGAAGTCCACCCATGAGCCGGGAATTGTTTGACGAAGCTTGGAGCTTGGATTCTTGATGATCAAAACCGAAAATGCAGACTCAATAGCAGTGGACTGCCGTGAGAACCAGTGAGCAGAAAGTTCATTTTGTTCGTCTCCGCGTCGCTCAACCAATCGATGTGAGTATTTCGCAACTTCGTTGATTTGTATTCGCACTTATTTCATGCTTGTTTATGATCTTGGGACCTTAGCAAACACCAACATTCCTAGCCTTGGCCAATTTTCACCAAAGAGGGATGGGAGAGCTTATTTTGTTTTTGGAAACAATTGACCTAAGTAGAAAAAGGAAATTTGATTTTCTTTTTGTATGACTCTCATTCTTGCAACCCTAGCCATCTTCTTCTTCTTCACCATTCTCTCAAAAGTTAAGAGATTCCATTGAAGAACAAAAATAAGAAAAATATACTAAGTGTGATTAAATCTCTAAATTATTTAGGGATTTATTTTGTATGTGTAGCCCACATTACTTTCCGTTGGTTGTGAGACATAGCTCGGAAGACCTTGTGGTGTTGAACCAAAATCATTATTCTCATCTTCTCTATCTCACGGCAGTGGGAGTATTTTATTGTCTATTGCCGTGAATCATATAATTGATTCGGGGCTCGGTTTGTTTCGTTTTAATTCGGGATTTTGGAAAACACCTAGGGAACCATTTAGGGCTATATTGTGACTGTATCTTGAGTGAAAAATCAGACATAAAATATCCTTGCAGTTCACGCAAATCAGGGGCTGATTTGTGTGCAGTTCCGTTGTGTAACGGGGTCCAAAATTGTCCATTATTTCACTGCAGTTCAGGGGCTGTTTGGGGACTGTTTCGGGAGCATTCCAGGGATGAAATATTGTTCGAAATAGAAGCAAAATTTCAGTAGAGTTGCTGGTTCCATTCGGCTAAAGGAAGGGGAAAGTAGAAAAAATTTTCAAGTCTGATCCGTGTACCTAAGCCGCTTCCGCTGCGCTAGGAAAGCGTTTCCTACAGTAGCCTAAATCCTCAGTATTAAGTGGGAGGGTTGTACGACAACCTGATTGCTACCTTGGGGTTGGAGAGGCACAAGTTGTCGCTTTTAGACATTATGACCCATAGCGTCACTATTTTGTAAATGATATTGTATTATTGTACAAAATTAACTATGTGATAATGAATTTCCTTTTGCCGTTTTGTAAAATTATTTACTTTAATATATTAATGGCAAAAGTCCATATGATTAGTTCCGTGTTGAGATGATATGAGACAGTATCAATATAAAGGTTTAATCATTAATATCCCTAGTCGGAGTATTATCGAGATCGGACATCGATAATGCGGAATAGACTAGTATTGCACTTGTGCGAGTTGTGATGGCACAACGGCATAGTTCTCATATATTTAAGTATTGGATACTTATGCAAGTGCGATAGGAGGTTGTGTTTTACCGATGGTACGGAAAACAGCTTCGCTCTGGACAGACCCCGCGGAATCCCATTGGTAGTATGTCTGCGTGTCTATGGGAGGCCGCATCAGGGTAGGTGTATATGGTCTTAACCTTAGACTTGCATCGCTAGTACTTGCGACAATCGGTAAACTTTAGTTGTGGTGGTTCGGGGCTTTAACCGGTTCTGTGTACACCTCTTCTGGGTTTATCGAGAATCGTAGTGTACTGGATGTGATGTCAAGATGGAAGTATCACTTCAGACATATGGAGATGATGATCACGCAGGATACAGAACTAGTACTCTATAAAAGGTTGCAACCGTCGGGACAATATGACCAGGTCAGGATTATCCGATTTAAAGAGACTAGTTGTTTTATATCCGATATATGTTTCGTACGGGGCAGACACATTTCCAGCCCCAGGCCTAACATGTGATCGTCCGATACTGGATCTATGTACGCGATACTACGGTATACTACGCTTGATAAAGATCTAATATTCCAGTAAGAATATTTCTGGAGAATTGGGTAGGCATGACGCTTTGCTAGAAGCCAACCTTGTCTTGTAAATCGATAAAAACGTAGTACGAGGTACGTACGTGTTTGGATTATCCAACGACCGTATTTACTGCCAACATATCCGGAGATCTCTTGGGTCGCTTCCTGAAGATTCACCTATGATGTTTGATTCAAACTTTATTAATCTTGGATTAATTACGGAGAAACTTTATCTTGGATAAAATGCCTTATTAGGAGAGAGAGAGAGATCGATTAATTTGGAATTAATCGATAATAATATATTCGATATATTATTAAACGAAATTAGATTTCGACGCGGAATTAAAATCGAATTTTAATTCGGGCAAACGAATTAATTTGGAATTAATTCGTTAGCGATCTGAATAATAATTCCGCTAGGCGTAATATTTAATTCTCGTCGCGACAGAAATTCGTTAATTCGGAATTAGCGAATTTGGGCCTGGAAGTGTTTGCGGACACATTCGTATTTTGAAACGGGTGGAATCCGCAAATCACATCGCGATATCTCATTACTTGATACGAATAGATGATGGATGTATCTAGTCACCTTTAAGGGATGATACATTGTCTCTATTCTCAATATGAGATAATGATGGCATATGATGAATTTTCCTTTGGAGGGAAAACCTTTCACGGTTTTTGAAGGGTTTTTATTAAAAACTCATTTTTGGTATTTGATATCATTCATTGCTTTTCATTTGGGCTCTCACAGTTTTGAAAAAAAAAATGAGAACAAAATTGAAAAGTAAAAACACTCTCTCTTCCTCTCCTTTGCTCACGCCGTGAGCTTCATTGAAGGGCAGAAAAATTGTTTTTCATTCTCCATTTTTGCTAGCACAAGGAAGGATCAAAAGAGGTGATAGGGAAACAACCTTGGAGCTTGGAACACTTGAAGACTTGAAGCCTCTCTCCATCTTCTTGCTTGGCCGAATCTTCCACCTTGGAGACTCAAGGATCCTCTTCACCATTTTCGTCACAAAGCTTAGTAAGTATGATTCCGCCATGTTTCTAGCTTTGCATGTATGTTATTTGTATTTCTATGGCTTAATCTTTCTTTGGGACTAATTATAGAACCAACAATGGTATCTGGAGCCATGTTTAAGCATGAAATACATTAGGGTTAATTTGGGGAAAATTGATTGAAGCATGTTCTTGTGAAATTGGATGCTAAAGTATGCTTATATGTATGTTATATGATATATTACATGATCAATTTTAAGAAAAATGCATTGGATGATTTTTCCCCAAAGTGGTTGTTTTGGTCGAATGTGGAGGTGTTCCATTGGTTTGGAATTTTTCATGCACAAGTTTATTTGATGACTTAAGCATGATTAAATGTTTGTATATGATATTATCATGATCAATTTTGAGAAAAACATTGGATAATTTTTCCCCAAAATTGATGCCTTGGCCGAATGTGTAGGTCATTTTACTGGTTTAGTATTTTGCATGCACAAGTTCATTAGATGATTTGAGTATGCTTAAATGTATGTAATATGATATTATACATGATCAATTTTGAGAAAAATGCATTGGATAATTTTTCCCCAAAATTGATGCCTTGGCCGAATGTGTAGGTCATTTTACTGGTTTGGTATTTTGCATGCACAAGTTCATTAGATGATTTGAGTATGCTTAAATGAATGTAATATGATGTATTACATGATCAATTTTGAGAAAAATGCATTGGATGAATTTTTAACCAAAATTGTTGATTGACCGAAAATGGAGATCCTTTCACTTAATTGGATTTTTTTTTGCTTTTAAGTTCATTAGATGACTTAAAATCATACGGGATGTACATTAGTGATTC
>SKCR01053375.1:0-45420 GCA_019454045.1 Zanthoxylum bungeanum | reverse complement strand
CGAAGATTCTTAATGGATGGTACACCAACGTCAATAAGAATCTTCTCGGGTTGAGTAGCACTTGTGATTCTTAGACTTGAGATGCCATTGTGGTCACATGAGACATCTTCTACACTTAGATGGCAGTCACGTCACCGATCTATTTAGATCAGACCTCCGCCTGTTCGTTGGGTGTAGATAGATCCTCAGGGTGTCCTATGTGTATCAAGATAGGATCCGTCAGTTCTGTGTACCAGAGCATAGGTAGTCCATATGATTAGCAGTCAGATAAAAACCATGGGCCCGTGGTAAAGTTTAGAAGCTAGTTCTAAACATTCTTTTAGAGATTGCTAATGGAAAAGTCGACTGGATAATCCCGATAGAGATTTGACGTTACATCTATATCTCTGGGATTTATCCGGATACCTGTGACGGAGGAATTATACATTTTCCATGACCTCGACCTGTATGGTTCAGCGAGATTGTCCGTGATCGTCATAATCTACGGGTGGATAGATTATGGACATGAAATTTGATTTCGTGACGGATATACTTGAACCTAGAGAGTCTCAATAATGATACATACTCGTAGAGCACTAGAGCAACATTAAATAAATAATATTGATTATTTATAAAGTCGTTTAAAGGTTAAACGCAAGATACGTGCAAAAGGGACCCGATAGTCATTTACGTAATTATTGTGTATTTACATTTAATACTTGATTAATTTAAATACACATTAATTAATAGTCAAAATGAGTTATTTGACTTTTATCCTAAATGAATATATGTTTTTAATATTTAATGTAAATATTATACATATATTTAATATATTTGTATTTGATTAATTAATTAATTATTTAATTGTTAAATGATTAAATTAATTAAAATATAAATATTTTACATTAGGATATTTTGATTAAATGATTAAGTTGCCTTTGTTGACTTTAAATAATATCATTAAAGTGTTATTAGATATTTATGCAAGTTGATAAAGTGTTAAAGTAAAATGAAATTGAAATTTATGTTTTTGCATTTGGTCTAGCCAATTTCGGCCCAGGCATGTTATGCTCTAATATAAATTGTTTTCATTTCATTTCAATTTACTAACCTAATACACTTTACCAAAAACAAAACTCCATTGAAGAAAGACAAAGAAAACAAGTGAAGGAGAAAAAGATAAACTTAAAGAAAAGCTTGGATTTTGTAAGTTTTTCAAACTTACTATTAGAAAGGATTTGTTCCTTAGGATCTAGGCTACATCTTGTGAGTTTCTTAAGTTATTATTTTCTTTATTTCTTGTGTTTTTGATGATGGAAATTTGTTTGAAAGTGTTGAGCATGTGTGATGAAGAAAGCATGTAACTATGGTAGTTATAAGTATTTTTTAAGGGTTTTTGAAACCATGTTGCTATTCTAGAGTTGTTGACCCACTCTTAAATGACCTAGATTTTATCTTGAGTTGTTTCATTGTGTTGAGACTTGAATTAGATGAAAGATTGATGATTGAAACAATTGATTAATGTAAATGGCCTAATTTGCCTATTTGTGGAAATTGAAAAATTAGGGTTCATAACCTATTCTAAATTTGGGGCTTTTGAGATATGTTGTGCATTTGGGTGTGTATATGATGCACATAAAGTTTCATGTTGATTGGAATACATTTGTATGTGTTTTGAAGCATGAAATGACAAAAGGCACAAATGCCCCTCCATTTGAAGCTCTCGGCCAAGAAATTAAAATTTGGGTTTTATGTTGCTTTTGTGTTTTCATGTTTTGAACATGCTAAGTTCATCTTAGAAATGATTTAGAATCATTCAATTGATTGGATCAATTTCAGACTAAAATGAACAAAATACCATATAAGGGTAATTTGGTAATTTCACTTGAATTTGATTCATTTGAAATTTTATTTCATTATTTGAATATTGGGTAATTAAATAAATTTGTTTATTTATTTAATCCAAGAAAAAGTTTTTGAAATCGGAAAATATCGATTTTCCCGCTTCCGTTGCGTTACCGGATTTACCCCCTAAAATACCCCTTCAACCTGTTGCCACGGTAAATCCATTTGGATAATACTTGCTAACGCTGCATGTTTCATTTATGAAATATATCAGCTTTACGGGAAAATCGCTTTCCTGAAAAGGAAACCTTTTGGAGGATGTTTACAACATCCTGTCGGTTTTGCGTACCAAAACTAGCAAACAAGGTTGGCGGGTTATTCAATCCATGATGGTTCAAGAACCAACTCGATCGGAGTTCGTTTGCTAATTCCGTGACAAAATTCGCAAACTTTACGCGTTTTACAAAAATCGCGTAGCTGACTTTTGATCCAGTGCGTTTCCCAACGCGACGAATATTCATAATATATTATTCCAACTCATATAACATCACTTGAACTCTTATTCTTCATTATTATCATATTTCGAGACTATAACATGAGTCCGAGAATC
This sequence comes from Zanthoxylum bungeanum, assembly GCA_019454045.1. Taxonomy (NCBI): domain Eukaryota; kingdom Viridiplantae; phylum Streptophyta; class Magnoliopsida; order Sapindales; family Rutaceae; genus Zanthoxylum; species Zanthoxylum bungeanum. The sequence goes on along the minus strand of SKCR01053375.1, from coordinate 42,986 downwards.
TTCTAAAACAGTTCTAAAAATCTGGGATGTTACATGCCATCCCTCTCTGTCACCCATTCATCTCCTTCACAGCCACTATGTTAACACACTCTATATGGGTATATTTAGTATCAAAAAGTCTCTTTCAATTCATTACAATGAAAATGTTTGAGACACATAATCAAAAAGCACCACAAAATCAAAAGTGGTCTTGAAGCAACTTTGTGATAGTTATTCAATTACATAAATATTTGTGTATATATTTGTATAAATTATATGTATCTATGTCATTGCTCGATATATATTGATATAAATATTAAATTGATTTGTTTATGTCTGCTTAAATTTGAATGGACACCGTTTTACCACCTCGACCTGTACTACGGAATTGTGTGGATAATAATGAAAATGTTATAGAGACAATCGAGGATATTTAAAAAAAAAAGGATAAAAACACAACTAAAATGATGTGGATTTTAATTATATGTATTTTTAAACACAATAAAAATGCTATTATTTTAGTTGTGTTTTTTTAAAAAAAAAAATTACAACCAAAAAAATATCATTTTAATTATATTTCAATCCTTGTTTATCTCAGTCCACTTGATAAATAAATATTAAAGGATGACTCATGTTGGGATATAATTATTGGGTCCAGTAATTAAAATTTGGGCCAATCTACTGGAAACTGGTCGAACCCAACCTCCCCACATATGCCAGCCTACATGTAGCCCAAGCAAATGCTAACTTACGCTTGTAAGTCTCCCGTTTCCCATCACAACATGCTCTCTGACTCTGTAAGTGTAAATATTTGGTTTTTTGTTTCCTTCATAAAATAGTTAATTCAAAAATTATAACCTAGACTTCACCAAAATTTCCCAGCCGGTCAATTCTTCAACCTAATTTATAACCTAAAACTCTCTCAAATCTGAAATCAGCCGCTTGAGCTTGTTATTTTGCTCCAAAGTTTCATCTTTTGATTTGTCATCAACTCACCATATTACTGATAAGATTCTTCATGTCCTTTGGAATACAAATGGTTGTGAAATTATTGACCATGATTTTCTTTTTTTAAATGGCACCACATAGAAAGTGTTTCATTTCCTTCACTTTTAAGATGAAAGATAATTGATGATTTCTTTTTTGTATTTTCAGAATCATAATTTTTTCTTAGTCAAAAAAGGATAAATTCCTTTCCTTCAATTTTGTGCGTCAATTAGTAATATAAGAGTTTCAAAAATTTCAATTCATGGTAGATTGGTAGTGTAGTATACTGCACTCTTGTAATTTTTTCTAAAAGGTATTCGTTTGTTCTTCATGTCTTCTGCACTCTTGATTTGGTGAAACTTGAGAATGCATGATAAATATTATTTGCAGGATAAACGAAAAAAATGACTATTGGTAAATCTGTAAATGTCTTGTAAGTGGGTGGACCTTTTTTTTTTTTAATATATATATTAATTTTGTTGGGAAATAGTTGAAAACCCTATATTACAAAACCGGCATCTTGCCCAAGTTCTTGTCAGACGCCAAAGTGAAAGTAAACAAGAAGAAGAAGAAACAAGCCTCTCTAGCTGACCAACATTTCTCTGCAGATCACAAAAGCATGTTCCGATTTGCGTTCAGTCTCGCGTCAAAAGTCAAGTATGTGTTTTGTAAATTTATCTTCTTTATTTATTTATTTATTTTATAATTTCTAAATACTTTTAAAAAAATTAATTGTTTAGGTTTGTGGATGTTAGGCCTTCGTTTAGGTTTGTGGATGTTAGGCCTTCTAAGATCAGTATCTACAATGTTGGTACTGGTTTGAGTTGGAGGAGAAACTATGCTAACCAAGACCTTCAATTGGGTCCCCAAGACAAACTCAGCCAAAATCCTCAAGTGAGTTACTTGTTACTTCTATTTTTTTTTTTTAGTTTATAAAATTATTTAGATAGTATCCACCATCTTTTGCTCTTTGTGAAATAAAATCCAACCCTTAATTGTAAATTTGAACATATTTAAAATTCACTTAGTATTTTTCTTATCTTAATTAACTTTTTTCTTGTTTCTTCTTTTGTATATTTACTAGTTTCTTCAATTCCTTAGACAAGAATGTTTCCTGCCTGCTGTCAGTACGAGCTCTTTGCAAGAGGTTGAAAACCCTACTTGTGACATGCATGAAAATGGTGGGTGACTAGTATTTCAAATTTAAAACTTCCTTGATTTTTACTCAATGGAGCATGGTTACTCATCTGACATTTTGTGTGCAGGTACCAAATATATTTCGGTCATGCGTGAAGTCTTACGTTTTGGAATACTCAAGGCAATGGAAGCCGGAGTGAACTCCGGTAATATTTTGTTCACAGTTCTTCCAGCCATTGGGGCAGTTGAGGCCCACATGAAGTGCAAAGCACAGAAGATCAGCACATCTGAACAATTTACCCAGGTTTATGTCTAAGTTTAGGACATGGGAATGTTTTTTAGGGTATGCCGATTTTTTATCTTTTTTATTGTTAGGTTGCTATAACAGCAGCAAATGGGGACAGAGAGATTGGTCAGCTTGTTGCCCGGGCTTTTGAGAAAGTTGTAACTGGTCGTTACATCCTATCTGTAAGTTGCTTATTCAACTCATGCAAGTGTTCTACTCTGTGGTCTTTTCTCGTCTTGATTTTTATTGAAATGAAGCGAAATGTAAGAATAAATTGATTAAAGTTAATTTCTAATTAACAAGAAAAATAAAGATAGAAATAGATAGTACTTTACTTCCCTTTATCCTTTTAAATATAAGAAGTTTGTAAGATTGTATTTCTTTATCTTTCTATTATTCATTCGTGAAGTTTAACACCTCCAAAACTACATGGAGGATGTTTAATATTAAAATATACCTCAGTGATACTTACAAAAACATCCTTCGTATTTTATTTTTTGTTTGTGCTTGAGGTGTATGAGAGGAGTTTGATCAGTAAAAGAGAATATACGAATATGGCCTTCTTCTCCTATTTCTCATAATGGTATTTTTTTCTTGAATTTCAGACTAATTTCTATTGAAAAAGATAAATAAAGATGAAAGTAGATAGGACTTTACTTATTTTTTTTTTTTTAAATATGAGAAGTTTGTAAGATTGTGTTTTTTACCATTCTATTACATGGATGATGTTTAATATTAAGTTATTGCGCTTTCAAAACATTCTTTATATTTTATATTTTGTTTGTGCTTGAGGTGTATGTGAGGAGTTTGATCAGAAAAAGTGGGTAAAAAATAGAATATATGAAGCACGAAGAAAAAAAACATCTTTTATATTTTATTTCTAATTGTGTAACATCCCAGCTAAGTCAGGATGTTACCGGCAGGAGACATGCTAATCCTGTCTCTATAAGCCTCTGATTCTGATAAAATTTTGGCATGATGTATGCAGAACATTATGCAACCTGGCTTATAGCCAGCACCCTGAGACAACCTGCTATGCAATTCAAAACATATGCAACCATCATCTAGGCCTCAGGCCTGAACTCAATGAACAAAATGTAAATCACTTCGCCTCCGGCCATAACTTAAAATAATACTATGCAACTACATATATAATATAAGTATAAATACAAAGTATCGTGAGGACCCATAACTTGACCCAGGATTCAATGACTCTCTTGACTGTAATTGGGGCGATCCACTGTCTTCAAAGTCTTCACTAAAATCTTACTGGCTCAGTATGTCTGCTACTGACCTACAAAACTAACAAACTGTTGTGGTGTGAGTTATAAAACTCAATAAGTAATCATGCTCTTACCTTGAGCGTCAAACACACACAAAGCTTGAATTCAATTTTTTTATTAATCTGAACTACGGGTGATCATGCAATTATGTATTAGATCTGAGCTAACTATCTAGTTCTTATCCATTTACAAACATATTACTTATTACTGATCCTTTTATCTGATCACTCGCATGCTTTAAATTCTGTTTATCGTTTATAGTTTTAAACGTCATAATATATTTATATACACATCCAGTTTCTAAATCACTGTCAACCATGTCAAAACCCAATCATGCTTTCATTATGCTACTTTGATATCATTTTTCTTTCTTGTACATTCGATGTTAATCTAGATCAGGCAATTAATAAAACTTTCTTACTTTCACTTTCTTGAAATAACATCAAATCGGTATAATGCAACTCTTTCTATCAACCTTTAATACACAAATATTAACCATGCATACGTGTATATATATATATATAATCATATTATCAGGCACTAGTGTTTTACAAATGTTCATTCCGTGTAACCATTCGATACATATAATCATTAATCATATAAATGCATCTAAATGTAACTATAATGCATTAACATCAACTATATGCATCTCAGATGAATTACTAGAATATATGATTTATATGCATGACTTGTAAACTATACTCTACTTTAACATGCTATGCTTTTAGAAAATGCTTTCTGAAAACTCCTTTCTGAAAATTCTTTGTTGAAAACTTTACTTGAAAACTGGTTTCTGCTTTAAAATTCTGAATCTCTTATAAAACTGCTGTTTCTGGAAACTTTCTTTTCTAAAAGCTCTTTCTGAAAACTATATCTGAAAACTGAAATCTGTATCTGAAAATTGAAAACTTTCTCTGAGTTCTGTCTCTCTGAAAACTGCTTTCTGAAAATCTGATATTTCAAAACTCATTTTCTGAAAAACTGATATCTGAGTGTCTGCTGAAAAACTGACGGATGGGGGCGTTACGTATCACTGTCCCCCCATACGCCCTAGAGCCAGATATGCAAACCCATGACATTGGGGCGTTATGTATCTGCAACATCCCCGATCTGGGAAATGTTACCGGCAGGGGATAGCAATACTAACCCCATAAGCCTCTGACTTTTCGACTAAATTCTTTGCTACTAATCTATCTAAATGCAAGATCACACACAAGGCCATAGCCCAACTCATTCGACATAAAATACTTCCATTACTTATAACTGCGTACTCAATATGCTTCTTTTACAACACTTAAATGAATCATTATAATGACTTATACAATTCTAATGCATATATGCAACTCTGTTTAACTCTAATTGAACCATATGCTGGTGGACTCCATCCCTAGTGACTGCATCAGTATCCATCCTCCCTGAGCTCGTCCTTGAAAATCCTGCAAAACATAAAGACCGGAGGGGGGTTAGATCGCTGTGCGATCTAAGTGAGTGGACAATGACTGAAAACTGATATAAAAATCTTTTAGCTCCAAAACCATATTTTTAAAACATCTTTATATAAAAAATTTGTATTCCAAAACTTCATATTTCGGAAAACTGCCTTTAAAACTCTGATTTCTGAAAACTATCTCCGAATATCTAATTTTTCTGAAAACTATTTTCTAAAATATGAATTCTGAAAACTTTGTTATAAAACTCTGAAATCTGAGCACTGAGAATCTGAAAAACTGAAAACCTCTTTTTTGAATCTGTATCTATCTCTGTCTGAAAAACTGGACATATGAGGGTGTTACGTATCGCCGTCCCCCCATACGCCTAACTGGAGCCAGCAGTGCAAATCCATGACTTTGGGGCGTTACGTATCACCGTCCCCCAAAGCATGCCACTACTGTCTCTAAACTGGTGGTATTGGGGCGTTACGTATCGCCGTCCCCCAAGCCACAAACTGGAGCTGGGGGTGCGGATCTATGCTACCACCCAAGCTCAAAACTGGGGTCTAGGGGCGTTACGTATCGCCGTCCCCCTAGCCCGGCTGGAGGATCTGAGAGCGTCCCCTCAGTCCTCAACATGTGTACATGTCCTCTGAATCCGTCAATTCCAGCTGTATCTCATGTTACATATTGGGGTGAAGTTCTACCTCATGCCCCAAAAAACATAAAAATCATACTTTAAAGCTTAAATCTGTAAATACTGATCTCTGAAAATCATTTCCTTTCTCAAATCACAACTATATATAATAATAACTGAAAAGAAAAGTTTCTAACGCCCTAAAGCGTAAAATGTAAGTCTGATAAAAATGCGAAATAAAAATCAAGAAAAAGAGAAAGTGTCCACTCACTGTGCTATGGTAAATCGAGAGCGATTCACGGTGTGAGCTACCTCTTAGTATCCTGGCATCAATCTAAGGTCAATACGATCGTTAGTTTGCATAACTCGAAACATCTTCATATGACATAAAAGAATATACAATGTATGGATACACAAACTTGCTGAATATTGATGATATCTATGGTTTCTATGATTTTCACGAACTTAGGTTTGGAGTTACGCAAGTGCGATAGCGGAAACTTAATTTATTCTAACGGCCAGAAATTTACAGTTTATACACCAACTTTGAAATTTCGCCAGAATTAACTGGGAATGAATCTAAGGCTGAAATTTTAATATAATGATCCTCAATATGTCTAGTTTATGTTGGTTTTTACGGATCTCAATTCCGACTTCAGAAACTCAACTTATAGACCGAAATTCAAGGGCTGTCCAACAGAAAAACTGGGCACTGGGGCAGCAGGTCGCCCAACTTCAAAAATTCGTTCCGATCTCGTCTTAAGTCTAAAAATTCTAAATTTTGGATATGTTACTTCCTTATGTGTCTAGAGTACCCAGAATTTTACGGAACTTGATTTCGACTTCTAGAACGCAAATTATAAAATTTTCTTTACACCTTGTTCTGTTACCACAGAATCAGTAATTCACTGCAGTACGGCTAAGTTTGAAAATTCGGTACGACTCCATCTTAAGTCTAAAAATTCTGAATTTTGAATATGATATTCCTCTATGTTTCTAGTTTACTCAGAATTTCACGGCTTGTCAAACGGATACCCAAAACGCATGTTATAACCAAAAAACCACGCCTGTCCAGACTTATCCCAAACCAATACCGTTACTTAACTTTCTTATTTCGCCTTCTCATTTAATTCCTTTAATCCGACAACCTCCAACAGAATTTTCATTATCTTAAACACTCCTTATAACATAAGATTTGTGCTTATTTTCTTGATTAATTTGAGTGTGGCATTATGTCGAATACTTGGTATGCAACATTTCTTAATTTCCTCATTCTTACAACCTTAGGTGATTCTACCCCCAATTACACAACCATCACATGCTAACATCATACTAGACTTTATACAATATTCAAAACAACCATCCCTACCAAGTTAACATCATTAACTACTCATTTGTTCTTACCACCATTATTACTAACAAAACCTTTAAACTATCAAAACTTAACTACTTAACTCAATAACCAACTTCTTTACTGATGACCCATTAATACAAGATCCCTATTCTTATCATCAAACTTATCAATTTAAACATCTTCTAATCACTTGATCAAGTTTACCCAAATTCCTCAAATTGGAAGTAATCAATGTTTCCATAGTTTTTATTATCAAAAATTCATATTACCATCATCATTACCAAGCCAAATCATCCTACTTTAATCTTCAAAACTTAAAAGCTTCAAAATAGAAAATGGGTCAAGTTACTTTACCTCATTCCTTTTGATTTTTCTTCACTTGCTAAATTCTCCAAAGATTGCCAAGCTTCATCTTCTTTTATTTTCTTCCTATTCTTCTCTTTTCTTCTTCTTCTTCTCCTCCTTTCCCTCTTCTTCTCCTTTCTCATTCACGGTTTTCATCTATCTTTCTTTATTATTATTATTTTTTTGCTTAATTTTTCGTTTTTAATTCTTTGAAATCAATGAATAGTAGCCCCATTTATATTGTGGACCTAATTGATATTTGGAAATTTAAAAAAAAGTGTGGAAGAATCTAGAAAATTGGAGATTTCTCCATTTAATCCCGAAATTACTATTCATCCAGATTTTGACTTGCATTTTTGACCCGGTTCTAGTTCGAATTTGTAAAAATGTTTAATGTGGAAGTTGTAGGTCTCGGCCTCAGCTTTTCAACGATATAAAATTCATAAAAATTGGAGATCGTATGAAAAAGTTATGCCCAAAATACTATGGGCGGTCCAGAATAAACATGATACAGTCCCGTCCCGGGACTTCGAGAAGTCTACCGATCATCTCCAAATTCATTTTATAGATATACTTGAGTCCCATCATTATTTATTTTTTACATGTCTTTGCCTCGCACGCAATAATACCGCTGCAGGCAGTAGTAAGAACTACTGGTCGTTACAGTATCGCCGCCCCCTAAAGCATGACATACTTGCCCTGAAACTGGTGGTCTTGGGGCATTACGTATCGCCGTCCCCCAAGCCACAAACTGGAGCTGGGGGTGCAAATTTATGCTACCACCCATGCTGAAAACTAGGGTCTAGGGGCGTTACGTATCGCCGTCCCCCTAGCTCGGCTCGAGGATCTGAGAGCGTCCCCTCAGTCTTCCACATGTGCACGTCACTATATCCGTCAATTCCAACTGAATCTCAAGTTACATACTGGGGTGAGTTTTTCTCTCATGCCCCGAAAATATAAAACTCATGTTTAAATGTTAAAACTTTAAGAAACATTTTCCGAAATACATTTCGTTCAAAAGCATCTAAAATTTTTCTTTAAAACACTTTGAATTTCGAAAACATTCCTAACTTTAGCTCAACTTCTGAAAATCTTAACACACACATATGCATATGCATTTCTCATGCTTCCTCCTACCCTAGCCATGCTTTCTTACAATGTCATACATGTACATGTACATATTCATGCATAATCATGAATTAATGATATACGAATTCTAATCTTTACATGCTTCCATCTACAATTATCTTATGATCTATATGCTCAAAATATCATCAGTATGCTTTGCTCACACTCAGACATAATTTAACATACATTCATACTACCAACAATGTACATATGCATATACTTCTCATACTATCTTACTAATTTCATACTTATGTTTGTATATTCATTCAAAGCTCTGCTGCTAATCACTCTATGCATATACATTCAAATTACAAATTCTTCAACTTCTCTATCGTATTAAATTCCTAAGGTATAGGTACACACACGTAAAACCAGGATTCCAAATCACATACATATATTTATTTTCATACGCAATTCTAATTACACATCATAATATCTTATCTTCTTTCAAATAATTTAAATAACATCTAGGCTTATAGTATTCATAAATTATTCATTCTTTTACTCACATATATTACTTATGTGTTAACTCCTCATCGCATACCTTCACAAATATCGAAACATATGTTCATGCTCGATCATATACATACAAACAATATATATGCTTACTTATTTCTCCATGCAACTTGCATACTTTTACTTATCCATGTATGCATCCTTGTTATTGTTTTTGTGTTCTTCTACATGCATTAGTACATATATATTTACTTCCTTACAATTTATCATTTTTTTTAAAACTTTAATCTCATTCCCTAGGGTGTAGTTTCTACAACCCTCAATCCCAAGTATCATTATATTATACTTATATGCAGTTACTCACATATCGTATATACCTGTACTTCACCATTCTTACTAGTAACTTACTTGCATATATATATATATATATGTATATATAAACATTCTGTTATATGGTTATACATATGTTTATAGCATTTCTTTATTATCTAAAATCAATCAGAACACATATCACAAGTATTCATCGCATGTATTACTTACCTGGCTAGGCGGACACTCATAATCCTGGTCCGATCTGTCAAAACAAATAACAAAACATGGTCAGAATCGCTATTTACGGAACTTTCTACTCATCTATAATAAACTTACGGACTATCCCGGAATACACGAATCCTCTCCGATTCTACGGTTTAAACTTCATTACTCTAATATATCCTTATATACTATTCTAAACTAGCTAGATAGCTTAGATTCTCATTTTACGCATTTGCGGAAAATCTTACGGAAAAGTTTCCGCAAACGCTGCGGAAGGATCTTGGACCTTCCGAACTTATCTGGAATTACTCAGTTACTCTCGCAATATCTTATTTATGTCATATCCATAGTGACGGTCATCAACACTCAGTCGAGCGAGAAATCCGGTTTCACCGGAAACCCGCTTTATCTACTGGATCGATCAAATCTAATATGTTCTCACTCAAATTCTACGACAATCACATATTCAACATACTAAAACTCAAACAACTCAAATTATATCACTACGCTACTCTACGAAGCTATTGGAAACATTCAAATATTTAGCGGAAAATTTGAAATTAACGACTTTTTACCGAGAGTTCTTACCAAGATTTCGAAGCCATATACGGACTCCAAACGATCCCACGAACGTGTTGGAATCGACAGAATACCGATCGGAGCAACTGTTCACGTTGAAGTCACTGTTCATGCTCGGCTTTCTTCCTCGTTTCGCGTGATTCCGGGCACGAATCAGAGAAATCGTCACCACCATCCCGTAGTACTCGTCGAGGGCTTCGATTTGGCTGGTGGCTCGGGCCGTGAAACGAACCGACGAGCCGGAACCACGAAACCCATCAACTCATGTTTTCTCCCTTCCTGCGCCGATTCCGGCGATCCACAGCGACGACGCCGCCACCAACAGGTGCGCCGTGGCCGAACGCTTCGGGCGCCGGTGGTCCGCCGGCGTGATGTTGGCCGGAGGCCACCGGCGTGGCTTCTTCTTCTCTCTCTCTCCTGCACGCCACTTATCTGGTTTCTTCTTTTGTAATTCTTTTTCTTTCTTTCTTTTTTTTTTTTATTTGAAAATCAGTAAACCAAAATATCTCCCATCCAAAAATAACCAAAATGCCCCCACTTATAAGGGTAATTTCAGAAATCAGAAATTTTGAAGCCCTTCTGACGTGATTTTCGAAAAGTGTTCAACACGAAAGTTGTTCGTCTCGGAAAAACGAGTCCGATGGTTCAAGAATCAACCCAATCAGAGTTCGTTTGCTATTTTCATTACAGAAACGGCAAACTTTACGTGTATAATAAAAATTGCGTAACTGATTTTTGAGACGACACGTCTTCTAATGCGACAAATCTTCACTTTATATTATTCCAACCCATATATCATCGCTTGAACTCTTATTCTTTATTATCATCATGTTCCGAGACTATAACTTCAGTCCGGGAACCTTCCAAAACTGTCCCGAAAATTTGGGATGTTACAAATTGTGCTTGAGGAATAGTGTATGGGTGGAGTTTGATAATATGTATTTTTCTCTTTCTCTTTCACATTATATTCTTTATTGATAATGGTATTTTTTCCTTTCGCATAATTTCAACATCAAACAATGTAAGACTTATTTATCCCTCAAAACTGTTGCAGGATTCATTATCGAACGACGTATTAGAGTTTTATAATGTAATTACTCTAAGCTGGAAACCTCTATCCCCTTTCTTCTTGGGTGGGAAGAAAATACGTGTAAGTATTTCCAATAAATCCATAAATCACTCTACTCTTTCTTAATAACTTTTTGCATAGCTGTAATCGGCTAATTAGCTTTGTCGGGTTTTACCTTAAAATTGTGATGATGTATGATTTTTTTTTCATTTTGGGTGTTAGCACAACTGTTTGTTTTTATTTTGTCAGATTTTGGAAAATCCGATAATTTTAATCCATGAGAATAAAATTGCAAGCGAGAATGTTGTTTGGCAAGCAGTTGGACTGGCTAGCGATGTAAGTGGATTTATTGGCAGAAAATGAAGTTTAAGTTTTTTTTTTATGTTAAAATTCAGTCAAATTTCTATTTTTTTTTTTTTTTTTGGTTTTTGATTTTTGTCTTTTATCTCAACTTCTTCTCAATAGAGACGGCCTTTACTGATTATTGCTGAGGGTCTTGCGGAGGAAGTGACAAAACTGCTCATTGTCCTGAATCGGTTTCAAACTAAGGTAATCCATTATCCATGTATATTTGGAAAAATAGAATTATGTTAAGTTGGAATTACACATGAACTTTAAAGATCTATATCCACAAGTAAAGATAGCAGGGAGAAGAACTGTATATAAACAATTATCAAACGAGATTACAAGAGAATACACGACAGATTTTGGTTGATAAACACAATTCATCATATGTCAATTGAGTATTAATTTAATTCATAAACTGTTTTTGATATATCATATAATTTATTCATTTTTTTAATTGAATTAGGTGAAAGTTTGTGTTGTCAAAGCTCCTGATGTTCAAAATAGGAAAGAGATCATGCAAGACCTTGCCATTCTTACAGGCGGCCAGGTAGGTTGGTTTGGTAATTTTCCTTCCTCATTTTTCATTAGCATGTAATACATAATTTATTTGTCGTTTTGCTTTTCGGTTTAACTAGCGCGCTGACGATGACTTGAAACCATCAATGCTTGGCTCGCTTTGTAGGTTTTAACAAGTGTGTCTGAGATGAACTTCAAACCGTCGATGCTTGGCTCATGCAAAAAGGTGAGATATCCAGTGCTATGTGGTATATATTTGTGTTGTTGTGCCTGTCTTTGCCTCGGATCACGTCCAGGGCACATTTTGTTTATACAATATAATTTATCCCTGTTTATCCTTGTAGGCCGTGGTTGATAATACTAAGATGGTAATCCTTGGTGGATCTGGTAGCCAGGAAGAGATTGAAAAAAGATGTGAACAGGTTTGTCTTGGCTTTTCAGCATGTTTTGTAACAACTTATGGACCTTCCATTGCGTTGTTAATTATTCAACGTCTTCCTGTGATTGCTGTTACAGTTGAGATACACTTTGGATAAGGATGTAGAAGAAGTCTCATTGAAAGATAGGCTTGATCAGCTTTCTTGCACTGCTGCTGTCATTAAGGTTCAAGTCTTGGGTACATTTATTTGGGCTAGTGTTTACATATTCCATATAGATCACCATAAAATATTTTTTCTAAAGTTCATGTAGTTGTTTTTGTGTTAGGTTGATAGGTCTAATGAATCCAAAGTTGGTAACATCGTAGATGCTGTAGTTTCTGCTTATAAAAGTGGAATTCTACCTGGTAAGCTTTTTTGGGTGGATTTGTCTGTGGAGTTGACTTGTTGAAGCAAATATTTTTTTATATATTTGCAGGTGCTGGAGTTGCTCTCCTACATGCCTCTAAGGAGCTAGACAAATTTCAAACTAATAACTCTGATGAAAAGATTGCTATCCAGATTTTTCAGAATGCTCTTAAGGTTTATTTTCCTTCTTTTTCCAACTTATAAATTTTATTTGTTTAGATCAAGCTGTACTTCCACTTTTTTTAGTTTTTATTTTTAAATTTTGTTCAAGATTTGTTGAATAGATAATTCACATATATTAACTGATAAAAAGATGTGTGTTAGCATTTGGGCAAGAAAGAACTGAACTTACGTTATGTAATTTTCCTTTTTTTTTTTTGGTAAATGTACATAATTTTATATATTGAAAAAAAAGTTATTTTCCACTTAGTTGGAAACCAGATGAATGACCCAAGTAACAAGGCTTGTAACTTGGTTAGTGGATTGTATATTTTGTGGATGCGATGAATTTTTGGTTGTAGGTTAGTCTATTTTGTCCTTTGTTGGAAGTGTTGCTATTTATTCTTTTTTCCATTATAGCTATTGCTATTCTAATATTATATTTGATAATATTCTTATGCTAAGATAGCAATGCTATTATTATTTAATATCCTAGCTTTTTCCATATCAAGTGATGTGAAGTTCATCCATTGAATGTTGCAATGGAATAGTAAGTAATTGTACAAGTTATTAATGTTTACCCACCAGTAGACAAATGTGGCATTAATTTGAATGAAATAAACTGGGATATTACTTGTGTAGTGTAGTATTTTTGATTATTTAAAATCTTACTAATCACTTTGAGCCTGGATTTGTAGATGCCGGTATACACAATGGCTTCCAATGTCGGATCTGATGGTTCCTATGTTGTTAAAAAGTTACTTGATCAAGACAATCCTAACTTTGGCTATAATCCAGTTAAAGGTTTTTCAAGGAAAAGATACGAAACTTGAGTAAATTTCATTATGTTCGTTTTTTCATTTGTGCATTGAGGTAAGATATCAATATCTATTATCTTTGTTTGTATCAGGTGAATATGAAGATGTAATCAAGTCTGGAATTGTTGATCCGTTTAAAAACGTAATGAAAGAATTAGAAGATATGAAGTGGTAAATGTTTAACTCTTAAAAGTGTCTTTTTAAATCCTTGCTATTTTAACTTCTTCAATCTCTATCCATTGAGTACTTTTTTCAAAAGAAATTGAAATTTTCTAATTTTGCTTCTTCTGTAGTGATGTATTCTGGGATGTCGAAACTTGCGAAAGGAAGCTGAAGGGATGCTGAAGGGCTAACAATAACAAAAACTTGATATATCTGTAAAATTATTAACAGAGAAGAATGACATGTATTTAACTCTATTTTCCTTGAAAGGTTACCAACATCACATTTGATTTAAAAATTTGACGAGGAAGACATAGCACCTAATGGATCCGCACAATGATGGTGCACATAATGTGAAAAAAAGATTTATTAATGTTTTCCCAGTTTTTTAAATGGTTAGTTTAATTTTTCATTTTTTGAATTATTGGGTTTTTAAAATTAAAAAAAAAAAAAAAAAAGAGGAGTGAATTTGAATCTTGAATCTCTGGGCTTAAGTGAATTAAGTACAATCCTTAGTTGTCATAGGTTCTTATAAGAAATGCAATTTCTAGACTTGAACTCAGGATCTGACCATTTGAAACCTACGTGCCGATGCTCATAATTTTTACAACTTTTGGAAAGTTTTTGAAAACGTTGGAAATTCCACCACCAAATCATTAATTCTGGACCGTGGAGTATGTAAAATCCCTAGTTGTTCAAGCCGCGCCCTATAGATTCGAATTCAATACCTCAAGATGAGATCTTGCTCCACCAAACAACATCCCTTGGGGACCGAAAATTATATTATGTGCCGGGTGTATATGTCATCTCTCTCACAGCAGGCGGGCCCCACAACTATGCGGGACCCATCTGCTGTGAGAGAGATGACATATATACCCGGCACATGATATACCACCTCCTTGGGGACAGCCTGAATATATTATTACTATCCACGAAAATCATCAACCATCAATTTATCATAATCACATTTATTAAGATAAAGAAAAAAAGAGCCCACTTCACATGTCGATGGAGGCATGCACGTTCATGAATATGAAAACACATAAGCGAAAAATCAAAACCCATTTGCATTTGCATATAATGAGTAAAAGTGGCGGTTTTTAACTTTTATGTACATTTACACTGAATTAAATTAAATAAAATAAATAATGTGTGTTCCACGGGCTTTATTACAAAAAACTAAAAAGAATTAAAATGTGTCTGGTTCTTGTGAGTGCGATACGTGTTCCTCGCTAATTAGTGACAGAATTTTCCGTCTCTATTAACTTTAGCGATGGAATTAACATTTCCGTCGCTTTCTTTTTGCGACCAAGAGAATAGAGACGAAATTTTTCCGTCTCTATTCCGTCGCTATCTATGATGTTGTGACGGATTAGCGACAGATTTTTCCGTCTCTATTTCATAGTTTGCTTGTAGTGGAATCTAGAAATTCATTTTTTTCATCTATATTTATAAAAAATTCATAAAATTATGGACATGAGTCTAGGAATTTCGAACTCGTGTGAATTCATATCCAGATATATCCGAACTGGATTCAAAAATTCGGGTTTTTTAAAAATATTTTTCAATTAAATTTGTATGAAATTAATAAAATTATGGACATAGATCATGAAACTCTAAACTCATATGGATCCGAATCCGGATATATATAAACCAGATTAAAAAAATATATATATAACGGGACAAGTTACGTAAACATGATGAGATTGAGAACTTTGACATTCTCGATTGCTGTTTGTCATCTCCATTGCCATTTAAGAAATCTCCATTTACATGACCGCTATCTAAATCTGATTCAAAAAAATATATATTATTCGACAGAATCCATTGTGTTTGTCATCTTGATTGCCATTTAAGAAACCTCATATTTTTAAGAACTTTCATGTCTTAGAGCAAATGAAAACACACTTAAAAAACATAACTTCAATTAAAAATGACCACTATCACCTCCAGTTCTTTAATTACATCCCAACAATATAATTAACCAAAAAAATCATTTAATCTTAAAAGGAAGCAGAACAAACACTCAAACACAATAAAGTTCAACTAACAAAACAACCACCATCACCTCAAGTTCTGATATTGAGAGAACCAACCCAACTATATAATTTATAGCTTAAATTAGATGAAATATTTTGTTACTTCTACACTGTATAATAATGATATGTTAGGGGACTCAAATTTAAGAAAAATTAATATTCAAACCAAAATAAATCTCTATTTTATCGTAGGGGACCACATACTTTAGAAACTTATATAGGCCCCAAAACTCAGGGCTACCTTGGACTAAAATCAACTCATTCAATACAACATAAGGAAACAAATATAGATCCCCCAAGACAAAATTAGTGAAAGATAAACATTTTGCTTAAGCGCATTGAAAACCCATATTCTAACTGTTGGAAATTAATTGTTGTTAATTATTTGGTGTTGTTAAATAACAACAATTAGTAATAATTTCATGTTGGAAATTATTAAGTTAATTATTTGGTGTTGTTAAATAACAACAATTAGTAATGATATCATTATTAAGTAAACAACAAGAGTTGTTAATCAAATAATTAAGTAACAACAATTATTAAAATGTTAAGTGGGGAACATATGGTACACCCATGATGGTAACATTTTTGGAAGGGTTAGAAAAGGTCATTATGCATCCTAATAATGTGATTAATAGTAATCAATGCATGTGATTACATAGTGACTTGATTTCCCTCATATAAATAAGATCATTTACTTATTGAGTTAAGCAATCAATTAAGTTTGATTAAGAGGTATCTACAAGCATAAAAGGTATGCAATTGTGTTGTGGTTAATATAGATTTATTTCAATTAGCATGTAAATAAATCTAGGACTAGTAATACATGTATGGTTAGATCCTAAAAGGACAAACATGTAAAATATATTAGGGAATATGTTTCCTAACATTGGTATCAGTAGCTTAAATGCATGTATTCTAGTTGGATTACACAAAAATTGCATGAACATGCATGAAAAATGTTGAAAATGCTTCTGGTTTTTGTTTTTAAAAAATAATTTTCTTCCAACTTTGGGCCGTAATAACTCTATGTAAAAAATTGATAATCGCATGTTCAAATATGTTTTGAAAAATAGGTCATGAGATCTTCAATTCAGTATATCATTTTCTTAATTTGGATTAAAATTGAGAAAGATATGGACCCTAGAAGTTGGCTAGTTGAATCTGTTTTTACCCAGAAAAACACTCCCAAAATAGATGTACTACATGTCATACGGTTTTTAGAGAAGAGGACGACAAGTCTTCCGCTTTTCCTGTACGACAAGTCGTACGAATATAAAAGAAACGGACGACATGTCGTCCATGACCATAACAACCGACAAGTCGGCTGGCTTTGAACCTTACAAACGACATGTCATACGCTCACGGAACAGATGGACGACATGTCATCCGCGCGTGAAAGTAAACCGAGCCTGGTCGGCGCGTGAGGACGAGTAGGAGCCCGTGGCCGGCGCGTGGCGGCGCAGTGGAAGAGCGTGAGCCACTCTTGTGGCGCATGGATGACGCGTGGAAATCCATGTTGGCCCGTGTTGGTCATGTCTGTATCGGTTTGCTTCGGTAATTCCGATCCGTCATGATTAAATGTCTAATCCTTTTTGCAAAATGTTTTAATCGGCCACGATAAATTTATTTTATCATATAAACTTTGTGTTTATGAAAATGAATATCTTTGTGATGTTTATTTTAGTCAATGTAACTTTGTGTTTCATTGTATTGATTTTTCATTGTATTTGTTGCAGAAAAATCATGACGATTATTCAAAGAATTACAAAAATGATTATGACACCCACAGACCGGGAGATAATATTAGACATGTTGATAGAAATGGATAAATATCGAATGAGTGAAAGCGATGATATGATTTCGCATATCATCACTTTTAATAACATGTTACATGAGTCTATCTGGGCAGGTAATTGGATATGACAACCGAATAGATTCAGATTACTGAGAAACACTCTCCCCAAGATATGGCAAAAAAAATTTACTCGTATTTGGATATTAGTAAAACATGAGGAAAAACATGTTCCTTATAATAAAGTCATTGAGAGGTTAGCGGTTCAGTATCTACGGCATAAGGCAAATAATACTATTTTTCCTTCGATGTCCCTGAAACGTTGTAAGGATCCTAAATTTGCTATAGGTTTTCCATGGCTGTCCAAGATCAATTACGAGTTACCCAAAGAGTTTGAGGATTCGTATCCAAAAACATATATGAGTTGGGACTCTACAACTGGGAAAATTATTGTCGTACAATATTAATTTCTTTCATGTTGTTTCTGTATGTTATTTTACGACATGTAAATATTGTATTTATATATATGAATGTTTCATGTTGAATTTAATTTATGTAATTAAATCAATGATTGTCATGTACAATTGACGCATGATTAAGATGTTCTAAGAATTTGTGTAATTTTTAGAAAATGATATTACATGATTGATTATGTTGATAATATTTTTACATTGGGTAATTGGATGATGATTGGACACATAGTGGCCTTTTGACTCTAACCCCATTGAAGAATTTTATTAAACATAATTTGTTTCATGATAAAATAAGACAAAGTATTAACAATTGTGCATGAATGTCTGTAGAAACTTTGTGTTTTTAATAAGGCTTCCGCAACAAAGAACATTATTGCTGAACTCAACAAGGGTGAGAAATTGAATGGCGATAATTATGAAATTTGGAGCATGAAAATCCAATATGTGCTAGAAGAACAAGAGGTTCTTGAAACTTTGAAAATGAGCATGGATGAACCTGAACAGGGCACTACGACCCAACACAGGCGAGACCGAGAGGCTTATGAGGCCTGGAAGAAAAAGAATTCAATTACCCACATTACCTTGCTGAGCAGTATGGATAATGACCTAATGAAAGAGTTCAAGAAATATGACATGGCTAAGGACATGTGGTCCACACTAGCTGAAAAGTTTGGTAGTACATCAATAATCAAACTCAGGTCACTGACAATCAAGTTTGACACATACAAGAAATGCCCTGAGTTTACTATGTCAAAACACTTGAGGCAAATGTCAAACATGATTACCGAACTGGCAGATGCTGGACATGTTCTTACAGATGAACAAAAAGTCCAAGAGGTTATTCATTCTCTTCCAAATAGCTGGGAGCATATGAAGATGCATTTGACCCACAATGAGAGCATCAAAACCTTTGATGATGCTAAACGTCACCTTGAATTAGAAATCGACCGACTCGCGGCCGCTAAGTCAAATACTGAAGTGTATATGACAGAAACTAGCAAACCTGGGGGTTTCAAGAAGAAAAAAAATTTCATGGTGGTGGGTTCCAGTTCGGAAAAGAATAAAATTCTTACAAACCAGAAAAGAAACAGAAAATCAATCAACATGGGAAAGGAAAACGTCCTACCAAAAAGAAAAACATGGCAAAGGTTAAATGTTTTAACTGTGGTAAGAAATGTCATTTTGCTCGTGACTGCACTGAGCCTAAAAAGGTGAATACCTTTCGTGCATATTTAAATGAAATATGTGTTTCAAGTTCAATCTTTCTAACTGAATCTAATCCTTTGTGGACTGTAGACTCAGGAGCCACAGACCATGTAGCGAATGATAGAGATGCCTTCGTGGAATTTCGACGAATTTCACATGGGGTGAAGTGGATATATGTTGGCAACAACTCACGGGTTGAAGTCAAAGGAATAGGAACATGTAAGTTAGTCATGCATGGTGGAAAAACTTTACTACTACATGATGTATTGTTTGCTCCACAAATTCGTCGAAATTTAGTTTCTGTGTTGGTTTTGGTTAATTTAGGTTTCAATTTGAACTTCCATAAATTTGGTGTTGATTTGTACTTAGGTACAATACACTATGGTTCTGGTTATTTTCTTGATGGTTTTATTGTATTGAATGTTGAATGTTTCAATCACAATTCCAGTTTTTCGTTCGTTACTTCAACTGTCAATAATGATGGTGATGTAATTATGTGGCATGCTAGACTTGGCCACATTGGCCAGCAAAGAATGAACAGATTAGCCAAAGAAGGCTTTCTGGGAAATATTGAGAAGGTAGAATTGTCAACCTGTGAATATTGCTTGGCTGGAAAAACTGCGAGAAAACCATTCGGAAAAGGGATTAGAGCAGAATTTCCATTACAATTAATCCATTCAGATATCTGTGGTCCAATGAATGTCAGAGCAAGGCATGAAGCATCTTATTTCATCACATTCATAGATGATTTTACACGATTTAGTTATGTCTATTTGATTGCTCATAAATCTGAAGCATTAGAATGTTTCAAGAAATTTATGAATTTAACAGAAAATCAATTAGACAAGAAAATTAAAGCACTACGCTCTGACCGTGGTCGTGAGTACTTATCTGATCAGTTCAGAGAATTATGTGATGAAAAAGGAATTAGTCTTCAGTTGACTACTTCTGCTACTCCTTAACAAAATGGTGTTGCGGAAAGAAGAAATAGAACTCTTCTTGAAATGGTTAGGTCTATGATGGCACAAGCAAATTTGCCTATAACCTATTGGGGTGATGCATTATTAACTGCCACATATGTACTTAACCGAGTGCCATCAAAATCTATGTCCACCACACCATATGAGTTATGGACAGGTCGTAAACCAGATATTCACTTTCTAAAACCTTGGGGTTGTGCGGCCTATGTTCATGTGCGTTCTCACGAACATGGAAAGTTAGGCCCAATAGGAAAAAATGTATCTTTATAAGATATTCTGAACAATCAAAAGGGTATGTTTGCATAGGTGAACATGAAAGTGGAGGCGTGACATAATTTGAATCACGAGATATCACATTTTTAGAAAATAATTTTCCTAAGCAGGGAGAGATAGGTCAAGATTTATCTCTATATGAAACTCAAGATCACATGGATCACATGATTGGTGAACACTCGGGTTTACCTAATTCAAGTGGGAGTGATGAGAGAAATTTGAGAAAACATGATGAATCTGTTTCACATGAATCTCAAAATGATGAATTAGTTTCACATGAGTCTCATTTACGTGATCCGAGTGGGAGTGATGTACATAATCCAAGTGGGAGCAATGTGCACGATCCAAATGGGAATAATATGGAAAGTGAGGAATCAGTTCCACCACTAGAATCCCAATTACGACGTAGTAATCGTATAGGCATTCCTCGACGTCTTTTCGATATCGAATGAGAAACCTTTATGATTCTACCTCAAGATGATGAAGAACCTAGAAACATAAGAGAGACTATTCAGTGTCCTGCTAAGGAAAAATGGATGAAAGCAATGGAAGATGAAATTGAGTCAATGAGGTCCAACCAAGTTTGGGAATTGGTTGATCTACCCAAAGGACTCAAAGCTATCAAGAACAAATGGGTTCTTAAAATAAAGCGTAATGCCGATGGCAATATCGAAAGATATAAAGCACGGCTTGTAGCAAAAGGGTATACACAACAGGAAGGAATTGACTACGAATAGACTTTTTCACCCGTTGTAAGGTTTACCTCAATTCGCTTGATTCTGGCTATAGTAGCAAGTATGAATCTAGAATTACATCAAATGGATGTAAAGACTGCTTTTCTCAATGGAGAACTTGATGAAGAAATCTACATGAAACAACCAGTAGGTTTCATAAAAGAAAATGAAAATGAGAAAGTATGTAGACTTTTAAAGTCTATATATGGTCTCAAGCAATCGTCTAGACAATGGTATATACGATTCCACAATACAATCATTTCGAATGATTTCACAATGATAGATGAGGATCATTGTGTGTACACCAAGAGAGATAAAGATAAGTTCATTATCTTATCTTTGTACGTGGATGATATACTTATAGCCGGAAATGATAAGGAGTTTGTAAAACACATCAAAGAATGATTATCATCTAACTTCGAGATGAAAGATATGGGTGAAGCTGCATATATTCTTGGGGTTAAGATCTCAAGAAATCGTTCAAAGAATTTATTATCTCTTTCACAGAAGTCATATATAAAGAAAATTCTTGAACGCTTCCAAATGCAGGCTTGTAAACCCATTGATACTCCTATCACGAAAACTAAAGCTTTGAGTCGTAGATTGTGTCCTGAAACTCCACAGGAAAAGGAACAAATGAAGAAAGTTCCTTATGCAAATGCAGTTGGAAGTTTAATGTATGCAATGTTGTGTACAAGACCTGATATCTGTTTCGCTGTTGGAATGGTAAGTAGATACCAATCCAATCCAGGACTAGCACATTGGAAAGTAGTTAAAAGAATATTTAAGTATCTGAGAGGGACAGCTGATTACTCATTGTGTTATCAAGGAAATGATCTGCTATTGAGAGGCTATACTGATGCTGACTGGGGATGAGATTTAGATGAAAGAAAATATACCTCTGGTTTTGTTTTCTTGCTAAACAATAGTGCCATTTTATGGAGCAGTAAGAAACAGTCTTGTATAGCCTTATCCACAATGGAGGCTGAATTTATGGCATTTTCATCATCAGTACAAGAGGCTGTGTGGTTGAAAAGGTTCTTGGATCATTTGGGTATGTCAAATGAAGCTTTTGGTCAAGTATTAGTTAACTGTGATAGTGAAGTAGCGATAGCCTACACAAAAGACCCAAAATTCCATTGTAAAACAAAACATATAGATACCAAATATAACTTTGTGAAAGACATAGTTGCACGAGAAGAGGTAAACATGAAGTATATTTCTACCCAAGAAATGGTAGTAGATCCATTGACCAAGCCTGTTCCTAGATATGTCTTTGTTAGACATGTAAAAACTCAGGGATTGCGTAGATGTTAATGTGCTTACATATTATGATATGTATTTTTCCCAAATAATGTTTACTAATGTTAATACTCATTGATATTTGTGTTCAATGCTTACATGTTATTATGTTGATACATGTTTAAACAGATATACTATTAGTTAGTATGAGAAGTATGTCAGACAAGTGAATGATTGGCCCTCTCACACGGGCAATCGCCTCCATTACTTTGTGTTAATGGGAGATGGGATAAATTTTTAAGCTAATTATCTGAGTGATAATTTAGAGAGCTCAAGCTTGAAAATTAAGTAATGTCATTATGAGGTCATTTTCTTTGTGATATGACCTAAGATGAATAAGTTCGTTTCACTTTACTTGTCTTAATGTCAGTTATGAGTTAGACATTGTGTTTGTCTGAACTATAATATGTACGGTATTTTATGAGACATGCGCTCCATAGGAAAGGAGAGAATACCGTAGCACATGTTTTCATACCATGTGTACATTTGCGGCTATTGAGGGTAATACAAGTAAAGATCTCAGTCTTGATATTGTGTGAGACCCTTGAGATTATTTCAATCTCACATTGTACCCTTTAGACTCTTATCTGCTTCTTAAAACTTAGATTTGATGATTGCTATCTTGGAATGTTACTGAAGGATCATGAGAGATTCGATCTGAAAGGATATCTCTGGAAAAGCAAATTGAATCAAAGTTGAGAGATTCGAGAAAGGAGAAAGATCATTATATGAGTAATATCACATTAGCTTGTATTCACTGGTTGACCAATTATGTTATTCTATGTGATCAAACATGATTGTGAATACAAAATAAATATTACATTCGAAAAGAGATCGAAAGAGATTTAATGTGATAAATGATCGAGGATACTGCATACATAATCCACTATGGTTCTATCCATTTTTCGAGCGGCTATATATTCCTAACAGATGTATAGCAAGTGAGCTCTCGAAGTATGTTGGTCGCACGGCACAATTGCAAAGTATGAATTATTCTTGTAGAGATAATAAAAACTATTGATCCATCATGTGTGAGTGAGAGATGTTGGAAATTAATTGTTGTTATTATTTGGTGTTGTTAAATAACAACAATTAGTAATAATTCATGTTGGAAATTATTAAGTTAATTATTTGGTGTTGTTAAATAACAACAATTAGTAATAATTCATGTTGGAAATTATTAAGTTAATTATTTGATGTTGTTAAATAACAACAATTAGTAATGATATCATTATTAAGTAACAACAAGAGTTGTTAATCAAATAATTAAGTAACAACAATTAGTAAAATATTAAGTGGGGAACATATGGTACACCCATGATGGTAACATTTTTGGAAGGGTTAGAAAAGGTCATTATACATCCTAATAATGTGATTAATAGTAATCAATGCATGTGATTACATAATGATTTGATTTCCCTCCTATAAATAAGATCATTTGCTTATTGAGTTAAACAATCAATTAAGTTTGATTAAGAGGTCTCTACAAGCATAAAAGGTATGCAATTGTGTTGTGGTTAATATAGATTTATTTCAGTTAGCATGTAAATAAATCTAGGACTAGTAATACATGTATGGTTAGATCCTAAAATGACAAACATGTAAAATATATTAGGGAATATGTTTCTTAACACTAACACATGAAAGTATTTTGACAAACAAAAGAAAAAAAATAAGGAGTTAAACAGGTGAAGTTTGATTCCTCTTAGGAACAAAAGTAGTCATGTGTATAACTTTCTCATAAGAAAATATGAACAAACTACTATATATAAAAAATATCTCACCAATGAGTCTTACATTTAGAATTATAAACCATGAACATCATGACACAACACAAGTTAGATTCAATCATTGTGTGCCTCTTCACCTTCCTGCAAAAAGTAAAATATCTACTTAAATATTTCCAGCAGGTTCATAAGAAAACAACATTAAGAAGAATGAGATAAGATATAAGGAGTACGTATCAATAATATTTTTTTAACTCATCAATTTATTATCTTATCAATAGCATGCAAGCATGCATGTTAGATAAAAAAAGATGGGAGCTGCAATAGTCGAACATATACACATCATGTTTAAAACTGTATAGCCCTAAGTAAAGTTGCCTCTAGTTGGTCGTCATGGCCTTGTTAACTATGTTATATGGGTTAATGCAACCTACTAATCATAAAAAAAAAGTAATAAATCATAGGAATTGGCGAGACATGCTCAGTAGAACACAATATCAAATTAAAAAGCAATAATATTTATAGAATCTAGTTATTCCAGTTCATATTGCTCTATCACTTTGGACACTTCGTCAATATACTATGCATAAGAAAATATTTTGATCAAAACACATAAAAATTACGAGAGAAATGATGAATGAATTTTCTACCCTAGTAACACAAAATCATAAATTGACCATCTTCTTGTTGTTGTTATTATTGTCATCCTCTAATAACCGACGATTAAACCATGTTTCCCCTTTAGAATTAAAATGATCTACATACTGCATCTCCCCTTGAGCCTTAAATTCTTCTGTTATAACAAACCAAAAATAAATATATTAAAATACAATAATAACATAGGTAAATTAGTTATCAAATATCAAAAACTTAAAAATGATGAGATAATTACTCATAACCAAATGAAGCAACTTATTAAGTATAATAGTTGCGGCAATCATGTCTTTTAGCCCGTCATTTACTCATTTCTTTCTTTCTTTTTCCTTTTCTTCACTTGTCATTAAAGAAATCCACTTACTTGCCTCCTGTGAAGTGCCATATTCATTGGTATAACAAAATTTTACTTCCAATAAATCGTCCATTTCCTTAACAAAACTTATTGAGTGACTTAAGTTCATAAATTTGTTTTTTTCGTGATCCGGGGGCATTAAGGAGACACCTACTGCATATGCTACAGGATTCCTCGTATTATGAATAAACTTAAGATTATCTTTCAAGTCACTGCGATTAAAAGATGTAAGCCCCACAGGTATGTCTTTATCTACCGACTGATCAAAATGTGCAACTCCGTGGGTTTTACTACCCGGGTCTGCAGCCCTTCCCGTCTTAATCTCATAGTCGAATTTAAGACGGAAAGCGGCAAGCCTAAATATGAGTTTGTAATTTTTCAGTTTCATTGTGGTCAGCTCCACAATATCACGATGATTGTCGTCGACTTCTTTATCATGAAAATAACTACCCAAATGTTGAGCAAACACCTACACATAATAAGTAATTATAAAGTTAAATAGATAAATATATAACTAAATAAAAAATCATTTTTAATTAAATATCTTGTTATTCACCTTTTCAATTTCAAAAAAAGTTTTATGTCATATCCAAAAAAATACCTTGCTGTAAACAAAGTTTACGTTGCTCTTGGTCGACGAGGACTTGAAAACGGCTCTGTAAACACTGGTCATCTATTAACGAGAAATATAATAATCAGAATTAATAACTCAAGACCATTTTTGGTATTCATTGAATAGAAATACAACATTTGTAATTTTACTAGTTGATAATCTACATATAGTAAGATGATAATCTATATTGTTTTTATATTACATTTGGGTACAACCTACAACATACTTCTAAAAGATGAAAATTATTATTGTTATTATTATTATTGTTATTGTTGTTGTTGTTGTTATTATTATTATTATTGTTGTTGTTGTTATTATTATTATTGTTGTTATTATTATTATTGTTATAATTGTTATTATTAATATTCTTATTATTGTTATTATTGTTATTATTATTATTATTATTATTATTATTATTATTGTTATTATTATTGTTGTTATTATATTATTATTATTATTATCATTATTGTTGTTGTTGTTGTTATTATTATAATTATTATTATTATTATTATTATTATTATTGTTATTATTATTATTCTTATTATTATTATTATTATTGTTGTTATTATTATTGTTATTATTGTTGTTGTTGTTGTTGTTATTCTTCTTATTGTTTTTATTATTGTTGTTATTATTATTATTGTTGTTTACGGCAGATTTTGGTCTCAGGGGCAATAAGGATTTTTTATTCCCGAGACAATCCTTCTGCAACTGTGAATTTGTTTTGTTTATGGGAACCCAAAAGCAAATTTGGCAGAAGATAAATAATCACACCAATCGACAAAGAGGTTTAACGTGGTTCGACGGATTAGATCCAACCTACGTCAACGGGCACAAAACGGATGATATTTTATTACTGGAATATACTTTTCAGATCTGTTCTCATGTTTACAAGTCTGATGATAATAATATTGATGCCCCTTACGCATACTTTCTCCTCATATTTATAATAGTAAATAAATGAGATTCACTTTCCCACAAGGATTCATAGTTAAAACTATCTTTGCTTCCTTTATCCTATTAGGACATTGACTTACCAATTCCTATTAGGATACTGATTTATCGATTTTTCCCATGAAAGTAGGATAACTTATCTTCTGGAGCATATCCCGCCATATTCCCGGTCTTCATGAGGTCGGTCACGATGATATTTTGAACTGAGAATGCTGATGTCGATCTGATAATGCCCGGTCATCCGATCTTAAGTGGTCGATTTACAGATCATAAAGTGCTCGGCCCCTTACTCATGTGGTCGGGTCGGTATTAATGATCCTGACCAAGAAGAGAATTACCTTTTTACCACTACCGTACTGCTTAAATATCATAGGATCTGAAAATACCATCAACAATTGTTCTTATTATTATTATTATTATTATTATTATTATTATTATTATTATTATTATTATTATTATTATTGTTATTATTGTTATTCTTATTATTATTGTTATTATTATTATTGTAGTATTATTGTTATTAATGTTATTATTATTCTTATTATTATTGTTATTATTGTTATTGTTATTATTGTTATTCTTCTTATTATTGTTGTTTTTATTATTATTATTATTATTTTTATTATTATTATTGTTATTATAATTATTATTATATTGTTATTGTTATTATTGTTATTATTATTATTATTATTGCTATTATTATTGTTGTTGTTGTTATTATTATTATTATTATTATTGTTATTTGTAACATCCTAAGTTATTTTAACGTGTTTGCATAATTTTATTTTCGCATGTGAGGTCTGGTCCGAACGCGGGGTTAACTTTTATTATAAATTAGGGACTTCTTTTTTTATGAATTAGTTATAAAGTAGTAATAAATAAATTTGCAGGGTTGATTTTGAAATTAAGAAATTGGCATTAATGGATCTATAGACTTTTCTATATATATACATAAAATCTAGATATTTCTTTTATATAATAAAAAATTAAAATTAAAATTAAATTACACATGCTTATTTTATATCCACACATGTTTAATTTATATAAACCCCACACGTTTTACTCACACCACACAAATTAAAAAATATATATAATAAAATAAATAAACCTAGAAACATCTAGCACCCATTCTCACATGTAAGAGATACACAATTAATTAAAACACACATACACAACACGCACACAGTAGGGGAAAAAAAAGAAAGGAGGAACCGAGCAGAATAAAGAGGAAGAAAGCAGAGACGAGAACACCACTCACGCACAGCACACACTCACAGATTTCACACACAGAAATCTGAGAGAGTGCAGGGAGGCATACGAAACCAGAGAGAAGAAAGAGAGGGAGACCAGAGACGAGAGAGAGAGGGATTCTGAAAATTGAAGCTTGATTTCGTTCTTGGAGTTAAATGGTAAGTATACTATGGCTATGATTTTCTTGGGTTTGATTGATATTTTTTATTTATTTAGGCCTTGGGATGAATTTCGAAAATTTGGGTAAAGAAAGGAGTTAGGATAATGTAAAGAATGATTGGGATTTGGAAACTTAGCATTAAGTCAAAAGAGATTAATAGGATTAGAGAAATTAAAAATTTGGGGGAAGATGACAGTAAACCCTAGAATTTGTGAATTTTTGGTGTTTGGGAGTAAGTTTATTAATTGGTTAGATTGGATTTATAATAATTAAATAATGAGATTTTTTTTTTTAAGATTTAATTTATTTGCTTAAGAATGAAAATGAGTCTTTTAGCTGTGTGGTTGGCAGGATTGGTTGTGAAGTTTATTGTTGTTTGATAATAATGATAATGAGAAATGAAATTTGTTAATACTTATGAATTGATATTAAAAGATAATGAAGAATATACTGTTCATCTAAAGCAAGCTTATTTTGTTCCATAGTGCTGGCGTTTGATTTGTTTGGGATTATTAGTAAGTCAGAGTTTTGGAGAAACACCATATTTCTATTCTGCACTTATACATGGACAAAAAATAGAGTCAAAAGAATTCAAAAAAAAAAAAAAATGAAGAACAGAGTCAGAATTCAAAAAATGAACAACAACAATGACACTTACCTCTAGTTTCTGATTTTTTCATAGTATGCAGATCATGTTCCCAATGACATCCTTTTAAAACCAATCCTGCAGAACAGAGAGTGTGAGGCAGAAAGGTGTGCAGAACAGAGAGTGTGAGGCAGAAAGGTGTGCAGAACAGAGAGTGTGAGGCAGAAAGGTGGTGGCTGCAGCAGCTAAACAATATTTGCTTTTCAGAGACAAAATCGTACTATGGATATTGTATTATTATATAAATATTAAAAAAAAATGAAATGTTATTATTATTATTGTTATTATTATTATTATTATTATTATTATTATTATTATTATTATTGTTGTTGTTGTTGTTGTGAATATAATGATTTTGTTAGCATATAGAAACTATAGATGGAGAAAAATCATTTTAGTCAATATTATGATGATAAGTTTTTTTATTTTTTATTTTTTTTATACTTAAAAATGAAGAAGAAGAAGAAGAAGAAAATAATAATAATAACAACATTTCATTTTTTTAATATTTATATAATAACACAATATCCATAGTACGATTTTTGTCTCTGAAAATCAAATATTGTTTAGCTGCTGCAGCCACCACCTTTCTCTGCCTCACACTCTATGTTCTGCACACCTTTCTGCCTCACACTCTCTGTTTGCAGGGTTGGTTTTAAAAGGATGTCATTGGGAACATTGTCTGCATACTATGAAAAAATCAGCAACTAGAGGTAAGTGCCATTGTTGTTGTTCATTTTTTGAATTCTTTCGACTCTGTTCTTCATTTTTACTAACCAAGGATAATGCTTGCTTATGCTGCATGTTTCATTTATGAAATATGATAGCTGAACGTCAAAACTCCTTTTCTTAAACGGAAACCTTTTGGAGGATGTTTATACACATCCTGACGGTTTTGTCGTACCAAAACAAGCGGACAAGGTTTGCAAGTTAAATCAATGCAGTTATGGATTGAAGCGAGCATTAAATTCTTGGAACCATCGTTTTGGTGTAATCATAATGGTATATGATTTAATTCAAAACAAAGATGATTCTTGTGTATATAAGAATGTTAGTGAGAGCGCACTGACAATGATTGTCCTATATATAATAATGACATATTATTTCTTGGAAATAACATTCCCATAATATAATCGGTGAAAGCTTGGCTTTCATGAAAATTCTCCATAGAATACTTGGGAGATGCAACCTTTATTCTAGGAATAAAGATCTACTGTGATAGATCTAAAAGTTGTTGACACTCTCCGAGAACTTATACGTTGAAATATATGTACGCGACCTGGTGTCTCATATGCTTTGAGCACATGGAGTCACAATCAGGCCAATCCAGATGATGGTCACTGGATTGACGTTAAGAACATCCTTAAGTATCTTAGACGCACTAATGATGCTTTCTTAAACTATGGAGAATGAGAACTTGAAGTGACTGGGTTCACCTTTGCAAGTTTCCAAACCGACAAAAATGACTATATGTCGTAATAAGGGTACTATATAGTTTGAATAAAGGAACATTGAGCTGGAAATCTTCCAAGCAAGATACTGTTGCCGAATAAACAACAAAAGCGGAATATTGTTGCAGCTGAGGCAGCAAAATAAGCATTTTGGATCTACAAAATTCCTAATTAGATTAGGGATAGTTCTGTTAGCAGCTGAGGTAGGCTACATCACATGCTAATGAACTGCGGTCTCATCAACGATCCAAATATGTACTTCAACTATTTCATCTTATTCGTAAGATCATCATATCGTGGCGATGAGATGATCGAATAAATCCCATCAGATGATAACTTTTCAAATCCGCTGACAAAAGCTGTTTCTCAGCAGAAGTTTGAGCGACCCGTACATAATTCAGGTGTAGGACACTTGAGTAATTGGCTATAGGCCAAGTGGGAGATTGTTGGACAATTATGACCCATAACATCACTATTTGTACATAACATGATGTTGTATAAATTAACTATGTGACAAAAGAAATTGCTCTTTTATCATTTGTAATTGGATTACCGGGATATATAAATGATAAAAGTCCATATGATTAGTTTCAGATTAATAAGATATGAGAGTATTAATCCACTAAGGTTTCATAATTAAATATCCATAGTCGTAGTATTATCGAGACTGGACATCGATAATGCAAAATAGACTAGTATTGGATAC
Organism: Zanthoxylum bungeanum; assembly: GCA_019454045.1. Lineage (NCBI taxonomy): Eukaryota > Viridiplantae > Streptophyta > Magnoliopsida > Sapindales > Rutaceae > Zanthoxylum > Zanthoxylum bungeanum. Next base: position 11,675 of record SKCR01053375.1, on the reverse strand, counting down.
TTATGCAAGTGTGATAGGAGGTTGTGTTTACTGATGATACGGAAACAGCTTCGCTCTGGATAAACCCCTCAGAATCTCATTGGTAGTATGACTATGTGTCTATGGAATCCGAATCAGGGTAGGTGTATTTGGTCTTAACCTGAGAATTGCATCGCTAATACTTGCGACAATCAATATACTTTGGTTTTGGTCGTCCGGGGCTTTAACAGGTTCCGTGTACGCCTCTTCTGGGTATACTGAGAATCGTAGTGTACTGGGTGTGATGTCAAGATGGAAGTATCACTTCAATCATATGGAGATGATGATCTTGTAGGATACAAAACTAGTACTCTTAAGTACTACAATCATCTGGATAATATGACTAGGTCATGATTATCCGATTATAGGGATTAGTTACCAGAGATCCGATATATGCTTCGTATGAGGCAGACACAATTCCAGCCCTAGGCCTAGCATGTGACATCCGATACTAGATCGTAATACGCAATACTACGCTTGACAAAGATTATATATTCCTTAAAGATTATTTCTGGAGAATTGAGTAGGCACGGTGTTTTGCTAGAAGCCAACCATGTCTTGAAATCGGTAAGAACGTGGTACTGGGTACGCACGTGTTCGGATAGTCTGATGACCGGATTTACTGCCAACATATCCAGAGATCTCATGGGTCGCTTCCCGAAGATTCACCGATAACGTATGACTCGAACATAATTAATCTAGGATTAATTAGAAGAGAGAGAACGATTAATTCAGAATTAATTGATATAAAATAATATATTCGATATATTAAATGAAATTAGATCTCATAAAGAAATTAAAATTGAATTTTAATTCGGGCGAACAAATTAATTTAGAATTAATTCTCGAGTGACTTTAATAGTAATTTTGCTAAATATAATTATTTAATTAAATTTGATTTAATTACGTCACAACAGAAAATTCGTTAATTTGGAATTAACGAACCCGAGCCCGGAATGTGTTTGCGGGCCCACTCAGTTTTTGAATTAAAGTGGGGCCCACAAGTCGCATTACAAGGCACCTCACTTGTCACTTTATTTACTTTTGGTGATGGAAGTTAGTGAAGATTTATTTTGGTAACTTATAAGACACCTTTTGTCATTTGGAATGACATTTACCATGGTTTTGGTAAAAGGGAATTGTTTTTTTGGAAAAACAATTACAATTACACAACACCAAAAAATCAAATCTCTCATCCTCTCTTTTCTCTCAAAACCGTGAGTTGCTTCTCCTCTTCTGAAAAATTTTGTTTCAAAATTTCTCTAGCACATAAAGGAGTTTACATAGATGATAGGGAAACTACTCTCATGAGTTTGGAATTCATTCACCAAGCTTGGAGCTCAACACACATTCATACAAAGAGAAGCTTGAAGCACTACACAAAGGTTTGAAATTTTTTTCTACATCCTCTCAACTGAACATTGTCAGTATTTTCCGCAAACTTCTTTGCGTATTCACACACGTTTTATGCTTATTAGATCTTGGGATTTGTTCTTTGAGAACCTAACAATATGTTCCCTGGATGAACGAGAAATCCAAAACGAAAGATAAACCGGTGGACAATTCAGAAATAAGGTTTGAGCAGTAAGAGCAAGAATTGTTTATCCCCATAAAGATTATTCTTTGAGAAGTATTTTTCCATCAACGGACGAGTATAGTCAGCTTCATATTTTGGGAAGTATCAATGTGTCATTATTCCAATTAAAAGCTCAACTCATCAAATAGATTAACAAGGTACATTTTACATGTTTGACAATAATAGCAAGTGATGAGCTTTTCTTCTTCTCAAGACTTGAATCAACTTAAAAACGTTCCAATTAGAGGTCATGTAAAATAATACAACTAGTCAAGTACATCAGGAGATTCAGGACACAGATGTCATTAACAGAAATTTAGATTAAGCATTGACCAACAAATTTATCCATTATCTTCACACTTTTTTAATTTAAAGAGCTCATAAATTATTTGTCAGAATGTCGTAGAACCTACTGAACATTGCCACAACTTCTCTTACACAGCGTAGAGCCTACTGAACACTGCTACAACTTCTCCTACACAGCATCACCTTTGGTGTAGTAAGACTCTTTCTAAAACCTTTAAACTTTGCAGGACAGTAAGATAATTGATTAGTATGAGATCCCATATATGGCAATCATTTGATTTTGATTTTTTTTTTTTTGTTGGAAACATTGGAAACCCTTCCACTAAACCACCCAACTCGGATTTAAGCGGAGCATGTAGAACCCTCAGCTACCCCAGGCTCTTACAAAGAAATGCACCCCTGGACTCGAATCTAAGACCTGACAATAAAGTACTAAACACTTTGCCACTAAGCCACACCGCATGGGGCGACAATCACCTATATTTTATTTATTTATTTATTTTGAAATTGTTGGAAACCCTACCGCCAAACCCCTAGCTATCATAGACTCTTACAAGAAACGCACCACATGAATTCGAACCCGAGACGTGGAGGTAAGATCCTGAGAAATCACCAAGATATCAAACCTTATCCAATAAATATCATTTAAGGGCAATAGTTGACAAAAGATATATCATTTAAGGAACCCAGTACTTACATGGAACTTAATAATCATAAATGTGCACATCTTCGCAAGTCAAGTCAAGGGCTTTTAATCAGAAAGAACACACCCAGATAGTAAAATCATAAATTTACAATGTTAAATTTATGAAATTTAAATGGGAATTAATTGCATCAACACTAAATTAAAAAATATCAAAAAGAAAAATAATACATCTCATGTCAAAGTATACAAATAAAATAAAAATATAAACAAATAAACGAGAGAGAACTGACTGAAAATGTTGGGGAGTCAAGTGAGGTTTCGTCTCAGGCATTTGGTCGAGCAAATCGAGGGCACAGTTATTGTTGGCTGGAACATCATCGACCTCTGGCTTTTGTTGAATCGGTTGAGTCGATGAGTTCAGTGACTCCGAGTTCGGCGGCGGCGGCGATGCTTACTTTATCTCCATTTTCCACAGCGGTTGTTGAGAGGCTACCTATCTATTCCCATTAGAAGAAGAAAGATATGAACGAAAGCATGTAAGTTTGATTTTATATATGTTGACGGCTGATTTTGGTCTCAGGGCAATATGAGAATATTACTCCCGAGACAATCCTCCCTCAATAGTGAATTTGTTTGGTTATGGGGACCAAAAGCAAACTTAGCAAAAGACAGATAATACACCAATCGACAAGGAGATTTAACGTGATTCAGTGGATTCGGATCCGACCTACGTCCACGGACACAAACATGATGATACTTTTATTACTCGAACACGATTCTCAGATCTTTTTTGTGTTTTACAAGTCAGAGTTTGATGATTCTGATGCCTTTTACACATACTCTACCCTTCTATTTATAATAGTGAAGGAATCAGATTCCTCTTAGTATGAGGTTTCCTAGTTGAAACAATCTCCTGCTCCCTCAAGGAAACCTTTATCAAATCTATTTTTCACTTCTTTTATCCTACTAGGACTCTGACTCCTTAGTTTTCCTATGAAAGTAGGATAACTTATCTTCTGGAGCATATCCTGCCATACTCCCGCTCTTATGTGGTCGGTCATGATAGTCTTTTTGTACTGGGAGTGCCGCTGTCAACCTAAAAGTGCCCGGTCATTTTGAATTCAAGTGGTCGGTCTCCTCCTGTTGTGGTCGGTCTTATAACTTAAAATGTGGTCGGCCTTTTAATGTAAAGCACTCGGGCCCTCACTGCTGGCTTTTTATGGTTCGGGTCGGTATTAGTAATCTCACCCAAGAAGGGAATTACCATTCTACCCTTGTCGTGCTGTTTTAAATATCATAGTGCCTGAAAACACCATCAACATCTGTCCCCTAGTTATCGGTTCCAACAAGTATACGAGTTGGTGCCGGGAACTATATAAAGATGGTGTGCTGATTACTTTGTTGGTGGTCGATCCGGGGTTGAATCGAAATTTTCGTTGCCTCTTTTCAAGCACCTCTTCTTGAGACGCACAACAGTCACGTCTGTTTAATGCCCATCAAATCACCTTTTAGGGTTTTTCCTAATGTGACACTTGTCAATCATCTGTCGGATTCCCGCCAAAAAAGAAAGTGAATCGACCGTGTAGGGGTGTTTTAATAGTGTGCTGATCTCAACCGTTCGTTTGATTTTGGCAGACCTCTTTTGCAGTTGACATTTGGTGTCCATCCAGGTTTCTTTTCTCGATCCAACGGCCATGAGCGTCCCACTCATGACTATAAAAAGACGGGGCTTTTACTGTGCAGTCTTTTTGGCAAATCTTTCTCTTCTTCCAGTGAATATTTCAACCGTGACTCACTTGACTCAATACCCTCGAAGTTTCTTTTAGCCGTGCATTGTTCTTCTTTCTCCGCCGTGACCTGTGAATTTGGGGACGAGCAAATCGTGCTGTGCAATCTTCAGTCTTTCTGAAAGAAACAAGTAAGTTTTCCGAACGACCTCTCTTTTTTGTGTGTTGTGAATCCTTTGTTAGCTTTGATGTTGCTAGGGAGTGACTTATAGCTTGTCGGATTTTGTTAGGGCATTTTTAGAACCCACCTGCTTACCTTTCTCGGAATTCCTGAGTAGTTTTAGAGTTTTAGTTATAGATTGACTTCCCATTCCTTTTTATTTTCCGGACGTCTAGGATGTCTAATGACAGTTCTCCCCTTGAAAACCCTGCTAAACCCTTGGCCCCTATTGTTGAAGAGCTTTCCTCTGGCTCGGGAGCACCCATCGTGGAAGATCTTGATACTACCCCCACTCATTTTGAGATCGAACAAGATTCTTACCATCAAAGGGTTCCTCGGAAGGATCCGGAGCCCGGTGACTTTGACAGCTCGACTTTAGACATGGTTCGGCCTTCTAAGATAACCGAGGATGATCTGGCACTGCTTCGGCAACGATATGACATCCCGATAGACATTACTCTTGAGGTCTCTCTTCCATGTGATCGTGCCAGTCAGCCTGACGAGGGTTCTGTGGCCCTTCTTCCAGCTTTCTTCGAGATGCGGGCTCCGGTTGCCAATTCAACCCTATTTTGCCTGGATGCTGGCCGAGATGGAGGTCGTCCCCTGTCAACTAAGTCTAAATAGTTGGAGGATTTTGGCCGGGTTGTATGTAGCTTGGCATCGGGCAGGGCTTGGCGAACCTTCTTTTGCAGAAGTGAAGAGGTTATATCGGTTGAAGGCCAACCCAAAGACTTACCACGGTTGGTACTACCTTTCTGCTTACGATAGTTCGTCAAACGTCGTCCAAAAACTCCCCGACTCCAATAAGAATTTCAAAGATCTTTGGTTCTGGGCCACTGGAGATTGGAGACGGACCCTGAGGTCGGATGAAGAGGAGACCTTGGTTCCGGACATCTTTAGAGCGGGAGGTTAGGAGATTAACCTTTAGTTTTTCTGCTCTTAGTTTTTTTTTTATGTTTGGATTCTTACCCCTTTTTTCTATTCCTCCTAGCCTGTTGGAGGGATGCTCCCAAGGTCTCCCATTAGGTCCGGCAGCGGGTATTCTAGGCTCGGCGGTATGCTGCTCATTGGAGGGAGTTGGTGAATGATGCGACATTCTTTGAATCGGGGCTCGTTCGAACCGTTCCTCCTAAGGTCTCGGGTCGGATAGGTAGATGCCTGTTGATCTTCTAGCTAACTCCCATGTTTATTTACCATGTTTGGTGTCGTCTTTTTTTTTTTTATTTTTTTTTTGTTTTTTTGTATGCTCAGGTCCTGAACTTTTTTTTCGTCTTTGTTTCTTGCAGGCATGTCGAGGAGACCAAAGTACCTTGATCGGTTGACCGGTGCTGCGAAAAAAACTAGCCCAGGTGGAGCTGGTACTTCTCGGAAACGACCTGAATCTTCCGAGGATAGAAAGGTGGCCGTGGAGGTAGAACGGCCGAGCTCTCATGGTCTATCTTCATCTCCTCGGGTGCCCCCAATGGGTGCCACCCATCCTGATAGCCCCCCGAGATCATCCAGGAGGAGGAAGCGTCGGTTTGGAGCTGTGGATACCCAATTGAGGTGGGAATTGGAGGAGGAAGAGGCTCCGATCAGAGAAACTTCAGTTCGGCATGAGGGTTCTTCTAAAAAATTGAAGGGTGTTGTGGTTCTCGGAGTTGATGACCTTGGGAAGAATATTAGGGAGGCTACTTCCCATTTGGTACCAGCTTTCAATGAGCTGGCCGGGGCTGTACCTCCTGAGAAGATTCCGAGGTTTGAGGACCTTTCACCCGAGGAGGTGGTCACAAAGTTGTGCTCCCAGTTGGCCCAGGTTATTTCTTTTTTCTTCTTTTCTACATCCGAGGTGTCTTTCAGACTTTGTTTGAAACTGACTTCTTTTTCTTCTTGGCAGGCAAATTATTTGGCGGCAAAAAATAAGGACATGTTCATAAGCCTTTTGTCCGAGGGCGGTCAAGCCCAGAGGCTTCAGAATCGTCTTTCTGAAGTGGAGGCCAAGCTGGCTAGTGCCGAGGAGAGGAATAGGGACCATGAGCTGGCTGCGGTCGAGGCTGTCAAAACAAACAAAGCTCTTAGGGCTGCTGCTACTCTGGAGCGCAAGAATTCTGAAGAAGCTAGAGCAAGTTTGGTGGATGCCCGGGCTGAGATTGGGATCCTCAAGGTGGAAGTGGGCAGTGTGGAGTATAAGCTGCGGGCCAAGGAGGAGGAACTGGGACGGGCCCGTACCGAGTTCAGGGATAAGGAGCTCGAGTGGGAGGCCGAGAGGGACTCCATTCGTCTTGAAGGGGTCGGCGATTGTGCTGAAATTATACCAATGGTGTTGCCCGACCTGGATATGGGGCCAGTCGATGCAGCCATCTGTTTCTGTAAAGGGGAAATATCTGAGGAGGAATTTCAGAAGTGGCTCCCCCTTTCTTCCGAGGAGGCGATGGATCCCGACCCGATTTCGGTTGCCCCGGTCTCTCAGGTTTCTCAAGAAGGTCGACCTGATATTCCTGCTCCTGGCGAGGACTATTCTGAGATCCCACCTCCAATCTTTGAAGTAGAGGTCTCCCATGTTGCCGAGGTTGAAGCTGTTGTTCCCGTTCTTGAAACCGAGCTGATCCCTCTATCGTCTGAGCCAGCCGAGGAAGAACTTCCTGCCCCTGCGCGGGCTGATTAAAAAAAGGGGTAACCCGGGCGGGGCCCTGTGTACACTTTTTTTTTTTTTTGTAATAACACTTATATTTTTTGAATATATATATATATATATATATATATATATGTTGTGTGTGTGTGATTTCTTTTTTTTTTTTTTTTATTTCGTTTTTTATGTTTCCCTTCGAACATTTGAGACCTCTTCGTGGGGACAATATGAGCTGGAGGGACGTAATTCGTCCCCGAGTAGTAAGAAACATTTGGCTCCGGTGGAATCAGTGAGACATAACCCGACCCCGATCCGAGGGAAGCACTAGGCTCCGGAGGGGAATGTTACGTCCCCAATTTAAAGAACACCGACTCGGTGGGACGTAACCCGACCCCGAGCTGTATGGAATACTTGGCCCTGGGGGAATGTTTTCGTCCCCAGTCCGAAAGATAGATTCGGTAGGGTGTGGCCCGACCCTGAGCTGTATAACCAAGTGGCATCGGCGGAACGAAATCCAGCCCCGAGCCGAATAACTGAATGGCCTCGGCGGAACGTAATCCAGCCCCGAGCCGAATAATTGAATGTCCTCGGCGGAACGTAATCCAGCCCCGAGCACTGGTTAATCCTTGGGATCTATTCAGATGAGAAGTGTATCCATCTTTGAAACCCTGTCGAATCTGACTTGGGCGTCCCCCTGTCACGCTGACGAAAAAATAAAAACAAAACTTTCGAAAATAAAATCAAAAGGTGGGGGTGACTTAGCACTTGTCCCAAAAACTTTTCACAAGCGTAAACAACAGCACAGATTCCTTAAAACAGCGTCCTGTCCGAGGTTTCCAAAACACAATTCTGAATCTTTTAATTCAGTGTCCCGGCGAACCAGGATTTGGATCAGAGAGCGTTTTAAAATGGTAAGGGCACATCCTTTATACGTCGGGTCACTGTGGAGCATGTGTATTGTGCGAGGGCTCCTCCTTACCACGCTGGAGCAGACACACGCTACAAGGGCGTAACGCATCCCCGTGCTGCACCTCTCTTGGATCCAAATGATGAATGGATCAAAAGTGTCCGGGATACTAAAGGTATATTCCTCCTTAGGTCCGGCATCACTGGAGTTAGCAATCGTCACGGGGGCATCATCATCCCCCGTGCTATGCTTTCCCACGGATCCATTACATCGGGTAAGTGAGGATCAAAAAAGTGCTCGACACATTAAGGGCATGTTCCTCCTTATGTTCGGTAACACTGGAGTAAGCAATCGCCACAAGGGGTATCATCCCTCCCTGTGCTATGCTTCTCACGGATCCTATGCATCGAGTATGTCCCTGAGGACCCTGAGCCAAGAGAGATACTTGGTTCTGAGGGAATGTCTCGTCCCCAGACCAATGAGCATGACTCGGTGGGACGTAACCCGACCCCGAGCCGAATAGTCAAGTGACCTCGACGGAACAAGATCCAACCCCGAGGTGTTCGAAGCTTTAAGGGCATATTCCTCCTTATGTTTGGTAACACTTGGAGCAAGCAATCGCCACGGGGGTATCATCCATCCCCGTGCTATGCTTCTCACGGATCTATACTTTGATTCACCTTCGTCCCTGCTGTTTGATGTTTGTATGGAGTCGATTGATTCTGGTGTGACTTATGCTTATTTATGGTGGTAGCCGTGGTCGGGTAGTTGCGGGTTTTGTGCTTTTGACCTTGGACCGTTGTATTGAGTATGTCATCGGGGTTTTGAATATGATTTTGCAAAATTATTTTTAGAAGAGCAGGTGAAAAAAGAAAGTTTTATTTATATTCGGGGACATACTGCCCTTCTTACAACTCTCTGTGGGTCATTTTGAGAGAGGCTTTGTGTTTGAATTTATGTCCCTTATTGGGTTGCTGCCAAAGAAGAGGGGGAAGAGAGATTTTACTGAAAATATTTTCTCAACATCTCGGCGTTCCATGGCTTTTTTAATCTTGTGTCGTCCAGCTGTTCCAAGAAGTAAGCTCCTGGCCTTACCACATCTGTGATTTTGTATGGCCCTTCCCACTTGGCACCTAGCGAGCCCTCCTCTGGTCGCCGGGTGTTTAAGGTGACCCTTCTCAATACTAAGTCGCCCGGGAGGAAGGAGCGGGTCCGAACTCTTCTGTTGTAGAAGCGGGCCATTTTTTGTTGGTAGACTGCTGCTTTCATAGCTGATTTATCTCTCATTTCCTCGATCAGGTCGAGGTGGTTTTTTATAAGTTCTTCATTCTGCTCATTCCCAAAGTGGCGGACCCTGTGAGTTGCTACCCCAATTTCTGCTGGAATGACGGCCTCACATCCATATGATAGGGAAAATGGTGTTTCCCCTTTGGAATCTTTGTAGGTCGTCCGATGTGCCCATAGCACTTCTGGTAAATCTTCGACCCATAAGCCTTTGCATGATCCGAGCCGAGCTTTAAGGTTTGCCTTGATGGTCTTGTTTGTTGCCTCAACCTGTCCGTTTGACTTGGGATGGGCTGGCGAGGTGAATTTTAAAGCGATCTGGAGGTCTTCGCAGAGCTTCCTGAATCCATTGCTATCGAATTGTTTCCCGTTGTCGGTGATGATCGCCCGTGGGATTCCGAACCTGCAGATTATGTTCCTTTTTACAAACTCTGTGGCCTTTTTCTCCTCCGTGATGGTGGATAGCGGCTCGACTTCTGCCCATTTTGTGAAATAGTCTATGGCCACGATTGCATATTTCGCTTGCCCTCCGCCCTATGATATCTAGCCCCCACTGTGCGAACGGCCATGGGCTGGACATGGTGGTTAATTGTTCTGCCGGTTGATGGTGGATGTTGGCATTTTTCTGACAACCCTCGCATTTCTGGGCTATCCACACACCGTCCTGATGCATGGTCGGCCAGTAAAATCCCTGTCTTAAGGCTTTGAAGGCGATTGATCTTCCTCCGGCGTGACTTCCACAGATGCCCGTGTGAATTTCCCTGAGCACATAATCTGCTTCCTCCTCTGTTAAACATCTCATGAGGGGTACAATATAGCCTCTCCGTAGAGCACCCCTTCGATCAGGGAGAACTTGGTGCTTTTGAATTTTAGTTTCTTGGCCTCTTTTTGTCTTTAGGGGTTTTCCCTGTTTCCAGGTATCTTCTAATCGGTTGCATCCACGAGTTTTTGCCTCCCTCTTCTACTATATCTACCTTCAGCTCCCATATGCTTCTTTCTCAGAGGCATATGAAAGGGATTATTTGGGGTCCTCGGTCTTCATTGAGGATGCGAGCCGGGCCAGGGAGTCTGCTTCACAGTTGTCTTCTCGTCCGATTTGTTCGAAGCGTACGTTCCCCACTTTCTCCATCAACTTTTTTACTTCGGCTAAGTAAGCTATCATGGTCGGCTCCCTGGCCTGAAATTCTCCTTTAGTTGTTGAATGGCTAGCTGAGAGTCACTCCTTACTACCACGTTGTGGACTCCCACTACTGTGCATAGCCTTAATCCGGCCAAGATTGCTTCGTATTCGGCTTCATTGTTTGTGGTTTCGAAGGGGAACCTTAAGGAAAACAATACTTCTTCCCCCTTGTTATTTTTAACACGATATCAGCTCCGTCGCCTTGTGAGCTGACAGACCCGTCTACTGACATCTCCCACTTGTCTTCCCCTACCGTCAAGATCTGGGGTTCGGTGAATTCTGCAACAAAATCTGCCAAAGCCTGTCCTTTCATTGCTACTCTTAGAAGGTAAGAGATGTCGTATTCGCTTAACTCCACCGACCACTTCATCAACCTTCTCGAGGCCTCTGGGTTTTGTAAGATCTGTCGCAATGGGTGGTCGATGTAACTTTGATAGGGTGGGCTTGGAAGTAAGGCCGCAATTTCCGAGCTGCGGTGATCAAAGATAGGGCGACTAGTTCATGTACGGGATACCGGGTTTCTGTGTCCAACAGGGCTTTGCTGACATAGTATACTGGTTTTTGGATTCGGTTAGCCTCTTGCACCAGCACCGAACTTACTGCGTGTTTTGAAACAACCAATTATAAGTATAATGTCTCTCGTGGGAGAGTTTTGCTAGGAGCGGGGGTTGTGCTAGATATTGTTTCAGTTGTTGGAAGGCCTCTTCGCACTCCGGAGTCCAGTCGATTCCCTTTTGGGCTTTCTTGATGGCTTTGAAGAAAGGGTGGCATTTGTCAGTTGCTCGGGAGATGGAGATCGGTTAAGCGCGGCTAGCCTGCCGGTTAGACTTTGAACTTCTTTCACCGTCATGGGAGATTTCAAGTCCAGTACGACTTGTATCTTTTGCGGGTTTGCTTCTATGCCCCTGGAGCTCACCATGTAGCCTAAAAACTTCCCGAATGCACACTTTTCTGGGTTGAGTTTTAAATGATATTTCCTCAATAACTCAAAGGTTTTCTTCAGGTCGGTCACGTGACATCCTGGCGCCTTAGACATTGTTATCATGTCGTCAACATACACCAGCATTGTTGTGCCGATGAGTGGTTTGAAAATCTTGTTGACCAGTCTCTGAAAGGGGGCTCCTGCATTTTTTAATCCGAAGGGCATTACTTTATAACAGTAAAGCCTCTGATCGGTGACAAAAGTTGTTTTCTCCTCGTCAG
>SKCR01053374.1:0-44532 GCA_019454045.1 Zanthoxylum bungeanum | reverse complement strand
TAATAAACGTAGTTTACCTGTAATTAATAATACTGAACTTTGACATATGAGACTTGGTCAAATTGGCGTTAAACGCCTTACCCAATTGGTTAGGAATGGTTTGATATCAGATCTTACCATTGAATCATATCCAACTTGTGAATCCTGTATTCAGGGTAAGATGACCAAAGCCCCATTTTCTAGTGTTGGACACCGCGCCACTAACTTACTGGAACTCGTACATTCTGATGTATGTGGTCCACTAAGTCAAACTGCTCACAGTGGTTATTCGTACTTCGTTACCTTTACCGATGATTTGTCACGGTACGGTTATGTGTATTTGATGCGACATAAATCGGAAACCTTTGAAAAGTTCAAAGAGTTCCGAAATGAAGTAGAAAAACAAACTGGTAAATATATTAAATGCCTTCGATCAGATCGAGGCGGCGAATATATGAGTGGTGAGTTCATGGATTATATGAAGGAGAATAGGATTCTCGCTCAATATACTCCTCCAGGTACACCACAGTACAATGGTGTATCTGAAAGGAGAAATCGGACTTTATTGGATATGGTCCGATCGATGTTGAGTTTCACAGATTTGCCCTATTACCTATGGGGCTACTCTCTCTTAACAGTCGCACATCTTTTGAATAAAATTCCTTCAAAGGCTGTTCCTACGACACCGTATCAGATATGGTTCGGTAGGAGACCAAATCTTAATTATATTAAGGTTTGGGGTTGTCCTGCCTATGTCAGGGTGACTCAGTAAGATAAGCTTTCGCCTTAAGGGCAAAAGTTTAGGTTTGTCGGATATCCTTCGAATACGAGGGGATATCTGTTCTATGATACCGAGCATCGAAATGTGTTCGTAGCTCGCTTCACAAAATTTCTAGAAGTAGAATTTTTGTCAGAAGGTGGTAATCATAGACAGGTTGAGCTTGATGAAGTCCAACCTGAAAACAATGAACCAACGGAGGAACCTGAAGTTCAAGTAGATGAAGGACCTTCAACACATACACTCCGTAGGTCGGAAAGGGTATTTAGACCTCCTGAACACTTGTATTTGATACAAGAAAAGAGTCTGGATGTTCTCTTAGTTGAAGAGACAGATCCTTTCACCTATAGAGAATCGATGTTGGACATCGACTCCGTGAAATGACAAAGTGCCATGAAATCCGAGATGGACTCAATGCATGAAAATCAAGTTTGGGACTTGATTCCGCTTCTCAAAGGAATTGTTCCTATCAGTTGTAAATGGGTTTACAAGAGGAAGCGCGGGCATGACGGTAAGGTTGAAACTTACAAGGCCCGACTGGTAGCAAAAGGTTACACGCAGCGACCTGGCGTCGACTACGATGAAACTTTTTCGCCGGTAGCAATGCTTATGTCTATCCGGATTTTGCTTTCTATAGCTGCGTATCATGACTACGAGATTTGGCAAATGGATGTCAAAACGGCTTTTCTAAATGGATTTCTTGAGGAAGAAATCTATATGGAACAGCCGGAAGGTTTCGCGTCCAGCGAAACCTCGGGTATGGTATGCAAGCTTAAGAAGTCCATTTATGGACTTAAACAAGCTTCACGAAGTTGGAATCTTCGATTCGATGAGATTATTAGATCGTCTGGTTTTCTCAAGAATTCGGAAGAATCCTGTGTGTATCAGAAGGCCAGTAGGAGCATGGTCGTATTTTTAGTCCTATATGTTGATGACATCCTAATCATTGGGAATGATTTAGGTATGTTACAAAGCGTAAAAGCGTACCTCTGTAAGAATTTCTCCATAAGGACCTGGGAGAAGCTTCCTATGTTTTAGGGATAAAACTCTATAGAGATAGACAAAGGAGGCTGATTGGGTTATCCCAATCAACGTACGTAGATAAGATCTTGGAATGGTATAGCTTTGGTAACTGTAAGACAGTAAACATACCATTCAGACATGGGATTCATCTTTCTAAGAAGATGTGTCCACAAACAGAATATGAGAAGGATAGAATGTCTAACCAACCTTATGCTTCGTGTTTGGGTAGCATAATGTATGCCATGTTATGTACGAGGCCTGATATCAGTTTCGCTGTTAGCGTAACTAGTTGATATCAGTCCAATCCAGGTAATGACCATTGGATGGCCATCAAACATATCCTAAAGTATCTTAAAGGTACTAAGGATAAGTTGATTATATATGGAGGAAACGAACTGCAGGTTAATGGGTATACAGACTCTGATTTCCAATCGGATCCCGATGATAGAAAGTCTACATATGGATTTGTCTTTACCCTTAACAGAGGTGCAGTTTGTTGGAAGAGTTCCAAATAGGGATCGACAGCTGATTCCACCACTGAGGCGGAATATATTGCAGCTTCTGAAGCTGTAAAAGAGGCTGTGTGGATAAAGAACTTTATCACAGAATTGAGAGTTGTCCCAAGTATCGAGAATGCGATTCCGTTATACTGTGATAATACTGGAGCCCTTGGGCAAGCAAAGGAACCGAGGGCGCATCAGAAGTAGAAGCATGTGGAACGCAAGTACCACATCATTCGAGAGATCGTGTCGCGAGGGGATATTGTCGTGTGCAAGGTACCGAGTGAAGATAATGTAGCAGACCCGCTGACGAAGGCCATACCTCCGAAGTTGTTTGATAAACACGTGGAGTCGATGGGTATTAGATACAATCGATATTGGCACTAGAGCAAGTGGGAGATTTTGTTGGGGTTGGTGCTCAGAGCGCCAATTCCCGGTTGTATTTCTTTTGAATACTTCTGTAGAACATTATTATTATGAATAATATATGCAGTTTCTATAATATAATCTATCTTTCTATATGGTAAAGACGTAATGACCCTAGAATGATTAGTCATGATACAGTTGCAAAAGCGTCGCAACGGAAATTGAGAAGTATCATGACGTTGTCATTCTCAGACAGTTCCTGGTCAAGGTTTACACTACTTGGTCAGTATAGTAAACCCGTTGAGACCGGTACATGTCGTATACTGGAATATATGATTCCAATGGTTTCTCAATGAACCATTAGTCTTGGAGACTAGTATAGACGTGTAGGTGTTTATAACGGATAAATACTGAACGACTCACCGAAGATTCTTAATGGATGGTACACCAGTGTCAATAAGAATCTTCTAGGGTTGAGTAGCACTTGTGATTCTTAGACTTGAGATGCCATTGTGGGCATATGAGACATCTTCTACACTTAGAAGGCAGTCACATCACCGATCTATTTAGATCAGACCTCCGTCTGTTCGTTGGGTGTAGATAGATCCTCAGGGTGTCCTATGTGTACAAGATATGATCCGTCAGTTCTATGTATCAGAGCATAGGTAGTCCATATGATTAGCGATCAGATAAAATCATGGGCCCGTGGTAAAGTTTAGAAGCTAGTTCTAAACATTCTTTTGAGATTGCTAATAGAATAGCCGACGGGATAACCCCGATAGAGATTTGACGTTTACATCTATATCTCTGGGATTTATCCGGATACCTGTGACAGAGGAATTATACATTTGCCATGACCTCGACCTGTATGGTTCAGCGAGATTATCTGTGATCGTCATAATCTACGGGTGGATAGATTATGGACACGAAATTTGATTTCGTGATGGATATACCTGAATCTAGAGAGTCTCAATAATGAAACATACTCGTAGAGCACTAGAGCAACATTAATAAATAATATTGATTATTTATAAAGTCGTTTAAAGGTTAAACGCAAGATACGTGCTAAAAGGACTAGATAATCATTTGCCTAATTATTGTGTATTTACATTTAATACTTGATTAATTTAAATACACATTCATTAATAGTCAAAATGAGTTGTTTGACTTATATCCTAAATGAATATATGTTCTTAATATTTAATGTAAATATTATACATATATTTAATATATTTGTATTTGATTAATTAATTAATTATTTAATTGTTAAATGATTAAATTAATTAAAATATAAATATCTTACATTAGGATATATTAAGTAAATTATGTTAGTTGCAATTGTTGACTTAAATAAATATCTATAAAGTAGTTTTAGATATTTATATTAAGATAACAAATGCATTTGTAATGAAAATGAAATGAAAAACTTGTAATTTCATGCTTGTTGAATTCGGCCATAGGCTAATTTGCACAAGTATAAATTGTTTTCATTTGCTTTTCATTTGGTTAACCTAATACATTTCACAAAACATAAATCTCCATTGAAGAAGCTAAAGGAACTTTGAGAAAAAGAAAGACAAAATCAAAAAGGCTTGGAAATTTAGTAAGTTTCTCAAACTTGCTATTAGCAAGGAATTTGTTCCTTAGGTTCTAGGCTTTAATATATGACATTATTAGGATGTCTCTTTCTTTGTTCCTTGTGGTTTTTTTTATGGAAGTTTTGGTGAAGTGTGAAGCATGTGTAATGAAGGAAGTGTATAACTATTGTAGTAATAAACTCTCTTTTAAGGTTTTAGAAACCATGTTGCTAATCTAGAGTTTTTGACCCACTCTTAAATGACCTAGATTTGATCTTGAGTTGTTTCATTGTGTTGAGACTTGGATTGGATGGAAGAATGATGATTGAAACATTTGATTTAACCAATTTGGTCTAATTTGTCCAATTTGATGAAATTGAAAAATTAGGGTTCATGACCAATTCCAAATTTGGGGCTTTTCATATATGTTGTGTATTTAGGTGTGTATATGATGCATATAAAGTTTCATGTTGATTGGATTACATTAGGATGTGTTTTGAAGCATGAAATGACCAAATGGCCAAAATGTGCACTAATGAGTGCATTCGGCCTTGATGATGATTTTGGGGTTTTTTGTTGCTTTTGTTGTTTTGAACATGCTAAGTTCATCTTAGAAATGATTTAGAATCATTCAAAATTGATTTGATCAATTTCGGACTAAAATGGACAAAAATACAAAGTAAGGGTATTTCGGTAAATTCACTTAAATATGATTTTTGAATTTATTTTCATAATTTGATTATTGAAATGTTAAATAAATATGTTTATTTAATTAATCCGAGAAAAATTTTTGAAATCGGAAATTACGATTTTCCACCGCGTCCGCTGCGTTACCGGATTTACCCCTGAAAACCCCTACATATATTGTTTGTTTTAGGGTGAAACCTTAGAAACGATAAGTTCTTTAATGTACTTTTATTGATGCTTTGAGTAATTGATTTAGGTTAGACTCGTAAGCACTTAACTATAGGTTTTTAGCAGTGGAAGCTTAAATAGTTGACAAAGTGACTAGTTGAAGAAATTGCATGTCGATGAATGACTGTTTGCTTAGATGTCTATCCTGATTTGCTAGTGTTATGATGTGTGGTATGGTTAAAAAATTAAAGAAATAAATTAAACCACCTATAACCGATAGGCGTGAAGCTACCCATGGGCGAGTATTAAGACCACTATGAGGAGAAATATTACCTTAAAAGGTAGGTGTGTTTAAAAAGAAAAGAAAAGAAAAAGTTCAAAAAGAAAAAAAAAAAGAGACAAAGAAAAAAATAATAATACCATTTTGAGCACATAAAGGCAACTACAGAACATAACTGAGATATCTAGGTTGGTTTGACCCATCAGATCCCAATTTTTAAACGAAATCATTGAGTTGGCTTACCTAGGAATCAAGTTGAACCTTTACACACACACACTGTGAGTCTAGCTTAGGTGATTTATTCAGGGACTTGGATTTGAGTTACGTTGAGTACTTTGAAGGTTCTCTGATTTCATTACTAGGCATTCCTTGAGGACAATAATATGTGTAACTATTGGGACTATTTCATTTTGTTTTTGCATGAATGTGTTGTGAATGATGTTTGTGGGTGTTATTGCTGTAAGCCATCACGAGACTATAACTCATCCATTAGGGATATCTAGCGGTTTAAAGGCGCTGAGAATATTGAACCTTCACAAAATATTTTTACATGGGCAAGCGTAACCCCATGTCGAAAATAGCCATGCACAACGCCACCCGATCATCACTGGGACTGCTCGCCAGATCATCTTCATCAGGAACTTGGAGGATAATGGCACTGATAATATTGAACCTTTCCCTCAATTCCTCCAGATCGGCTTCAGTTATTGATGATGCCCGATCCATGTCAAGGTTTATAAAATCAAGTTGGGGGAGTTGGCTCAGGTCAAGAAATTCTCCGACGGTAGGATTGATTCTCCTCTTCGGATGTGATCGGTATAGTGTCATAGTCATCATGAATTTCTGATCCTGAGCTGTGTATAACCTCATGTCGGGCGGCACGTCGGGAGGTAAGGTGTTGAGTGGGATCATGGAGGAAGACTCGGAGTCAGACATCTCTAACAAAGTACGACGCGAAGTGGAATGTTAGTGTTAGGGATATGCCCTATACCCAACTTGTGGATGGGCTATATGTACATGTATTTGCAATATTTTCATTAATTAATAAAATGAAAATCTTTATTATACGTGTCTTACATAAATTATATGATTCATCAAACACTGTAATAAAGCCCTTGGAGTGATAAGGTGATGGCTTCCACACCTTATGAGAATTATTATTCTCAAACGTTCCTAGACATAGTTTTGTGAATAATCTGGGTGTTCACAAAGCGAAGAGACTAGCATGATGATATGATCTGCCCTTAAGTGGGGCCGATCTCATAGGCTACTAGCGAAGATCCGTCCGCTTGGTTTATCACATGGATGCATGAGTTGCTCGTGTCCATCGAACTAAGTTGCTCGTGTCCATCGAACTAACCGCCGAAAGTTTTCACATGGAGTGTTTATCCCATGTGTCTGTGAGAACATTCATGTATTGATTGTATGACTAGTCCTTAGACTTGAGGTCTTTACAATCTTATGTGTGGATCAAATGACTTTGACATTCTCCTTCACCGGTTCAAAAGATCCAGTCATAAGGGTATGATTGGGTCATTTGTTGAAACACATGAAGTTTGTAAAGATACAACAGAGAATCGTCACTCTCTCGGAAAATATTTTCTTATAAGAGTATTATTCCAGTTCACGGGTTGATATGTGTGATCAGTGCTTGAGACTGTGGCCGTAGCGGAAGAATCATGTGAGATTCTTGGGTTAGCACGATTCATGACACTATCAACATCATACCTTTGACTATATAGGTAGACATTTTTCATATCCTAGATTAAACGGTGGGGATACATTGAGGCGAGAGACCGTATCATATGTAAATCGCATACAGAATGGGTATATATCTTTCCTTCTCATTTGGGGGCCTTGGCATGTTGCTAGATTTCAACCTTGGTCATTGAAATCAAACGACGATCTGATCGAAGGATAATTTATGTTCGATTAAATTATCAAGATTCATTTCATGTCCAACTTGAAGGGAACCCAAAAAGTCACACACAACAAAGTCAAAATCAATGGTTAACAGTGCACAATACAAATTTAACAGCATATATGATTGCTGTAGGAATTGTTCATAAATGGTTCAATGTGTTTAATTATTGAACATATCATTTATGAGGTTTCAAAGTGGCTTAGGGATTGGTGAATGACGATATGGGCACTTTGGGAATTGGAAAAATGAATAAGAAAATAAATAAATAAATAATCTGCATTTTTTTTTATTTTTTTTTTTATTTTGAATTCCAATTCGGCCCAAACTCTTATTAGGGTTTTATAGTCTCATTAAACCACTATATTAAGATCCAATGGCTAAGATTTAATTAGCATTTATCCCACTTCAGATTCTTAATTATTTTTGTTGTCTTTGGAGCACCTATATAAACCCAAAGAATTCTTTACAACTTTTTACACCAAAACCTTTCATATCTTGGGTTTATATAAGTGAGAACCTCTAAAGTTTAAGAGTAAGCCACTGATTTTGAGGATCTTTAAGTCTAATTGACTAAAGGAATCTCAAGTTAAAAGTTTTGAGGTATTTTCTTAGGCTAGCACCAAGGGCAAAATACATGTGCACTCAAGGCGTAGTCTTGCCGTTGAGTTTTGGCTTTGGAGTGTGCACCTTTGGTTGCTACACACTTGGGTGGCTCTTTGGAACGTGGAAGAGCTTGCTGAGTTCGAGAAAAGCGTGTAGATTGGAGGGAGGACTGAAAGAGTCTTCGGTTCAAGTAAGTCTTTTTCTTTCTTTATTTTAATTAGAGTTCTTATGATAGTTAACATGTTTAGGTTTTTGTTCTTTGCATGTTTTATGAGTTTTTAAGCTTAGAATATATAGTAACATACCTAGTCTTGTAGAATAATCAAAACAAATGGGTCTTGGGCAAAAGTATAGCGGCATCATAATTTTTAATTTTCCGTTGCGCACTTACGGCCGCTTCCGAACAGTGGTATCATAAGTCTCAGGAGACTCATATAGACATGTAGGTATTTATTTGATAAACACTGAACAACTCACTGAAGATTTCCTAATAGTTGGTACACCAACGTCAATAGGAATCTTCTCGAGTTGAGCGAGCATAATGGTCCTCCGACTTGAGATACCACAGTGGATATATGAGTTATCCTCCATACTTTGATGACAGTCACGTCACCGATCTATTTAGATCAGACCTCCGCATTTTCGTTGGGTGTGGACTGATTCTAATGATATTCAGTGTGTATCAAGATAGAATCTGTCAGTCCTGTGTACAGAACATAGGTATCCTACACGTGTTTACGATCTAGTAAATCCATGGCCGTAGTATAACTTCGGATGCAAGTTCCGAGTGTTATTTAGAGATTGTAAATTTGAAAGTCGACTATATTATACCATAAGAATTTGACGTTCTTATCTATATCCCAGGTATAATATGGATAGCCTGTGACGGAGGGATTATACGTATGCAATGACTTCGACTTGCATAGTTTAGCGAGATTATTCGTGGTTGTCATAATTCACGAGTGGGTTAATTATGGACACAAAATTGGATTTTGTGATGGATAAACCTAAACTTACGGAGTCCCACAATATGAAGTGTACTCGTTGAGCACTTGGGCAACGCGTTATGAATAATACAGAATATTCATAATACTTCATCGGATTAAATGAGTTAATTCGAATCGTTTAATTGGTTAAACGAAAACACATGCTTTCGAGAATTTTGGTCAATTAATAATTAATATGTATTTGTATTTGATACAAATTTGATTTGATATATATTAATTAATTGTCAAATGAGACTTTGACACATGCCATTAATATATGTATTTATTATTTAATGTAAATAAAAATACATATATAATAATAATTATATTAATTAATTATTTAAATATTTAAATGTTAAATATTTAAATAATTAAATGATATCTATATTTCATAATTTTTACGTTATATGGCTAATTATTATTGATACATGTGGCATGTTTTAATTAAACTTTAGGTGTGCAAATTAGATTTGCTAACATAAAGTTTATTTTTATTTAATTGAATTAAATTAGGAAAATGACTAAAATACCCCTAGAAAGTCGGTCAAGTTTATTATTTAAAGTTGAAAATTTTATTATCTTATTTGATAAGCTTGCCATGGCCGAATACATCATTCTCCAAATACTCTCAAATTGCTTGATGATTCAAGGAAGAAAATCAAGAAAAAAAGGCTTAAGGAATTAGAAGAATTAAAGATAATTCTATATATCCCTAAGCTTAGAAAGTATTTTTCTTATTTCTTGATGATCTAGTGAGATTCTAGGGTTTCTTCTTTTCTTAACAATTTGGGGTTTTTTGATTTGGAGGATTGATTTGGAGGCTTATTGCATGTGTGAAGTTGAATTGAAAGATATTATTGTAATATTTGTTCAATTTGATCATTTGATGATATGTTGTCATTCTAGAGTGTTATGATCACTCTTGTAATGCCCAGAATTGTTCTTGGGTGCTTCATAGGTGGTGGCTTTGAATGGGCGTTGGATTAATTAGATTAATCTTGTTAAAATTGGATTTAAAGAATGATTTGTGGACTGTTTTATTCTGAATTTCATATCTGGAAAATTCTACTTTTGGTGATGAAAATTATGTCATATAAATATATTGGATGAGTTTTGGGTATTGGAATAATTTTCGGAAACTGGTTCGGAGTTGAAATATGGGAAAACGACGAAAAACGGCGATACTATGTGACTTTTGAACCAACTAGGTGACGGCTGCCCAAACAGTGAATTGGTCACTGTTCGGGCAGCCCATGAACTGCCCTAGTACTGTTGGGGATGACTTGGGTGGCCCTCATGTGCATTGGGTGGTCGGTTCGGTCAAAAATACGTTTTATGCCATTTTGTGGGAAAAAAAACTTTTTCGTAAAAGTTTCGCGATGTTTTTTAACTATTTATATCGTTATTTGATGTCGAATAAATATGTTTATGTGAAATATGAATGAATTATTCATATTTGATATTGAATAATTTATTCGGTAATTTAAAAAGTTAAAAAATTACGATTTCACCCGAACCGCGAGCTTCCACTGCACCCGCGCCAAAACCCCAATAGAAGGAAGCTCATGATGAGTGATTACTAAAAGATACAAGCACTAAGAAAATCATAACAGTTCAGACTGTCATCGAGGAAAGCTATTTCTCTACATGAAAATGTGCTCAGTGCAGGCTTGACCTTTTTGAAGAGAATGTGAGGGAAGTAAAGGCTTTTCTATAGACCCGACTTTCTGATAGATTCAAGGAATGACTTCAATTACTTCGGCATACCTACCCGAGGATATGGGTCGGGGATGCTGCCTTATACTCTTAGACGGTGGTTTGAGCTTCCCAATGATTGATGAGATAGAAGTAGACCATCGGTTGATGGGATGGAAGATAGCTTCAAGCTTATTGACTGACACACGCAACGACATGAGTAGTTGGCATACAGGTTGGCATATGAGCAGAGTGTGTAGCAGTTACCGAAAGAATGGTGAAATAATGAGGTTCAGATGGCAGTGAGTAGCTGTGTCAGGCGACATAGCTATTATTTGTAAGGTAATTGGGGAAGAGAGCCTACGTAATGATAACTTGGTAATATGGCTGACGTCACGAGTTGGTAGAATAGTAGCCTTAAACGCATTATATAAAGGGGTTGAGAACTCATTGTAAAATATTGGTTAATTTTATTTACATTCTTGTAACTTATAAAAGAGAGAAAAAAGCTTAAAGAGAGAGAGACAGAGCAGGTCGGTTCGACCCGAACTCTTAATAATAGATTTTTCTTCTTTTGCATATGTGGACGTAGGTTGAATCCATTCCGCCGAACCACATTAAATCATCTGTTCTTATCTGCGTGTTTTTCCATTTGTCTGCCAAGTTTTCTTTGGTTCCCAACAAACCAAACAAATTCACTACTTGTGGGAGATTTTGTTCGAGGAACCGATTTTCCCAAATCGCCTTTGGAACGAAAATCAACCGTCAACAAGGTCTCCAACATTTTTCAAGCCAAATTTTAGGTTGAAGTCTAGGGTTGGTAAATGGTCGCCCTTTCACATTTTAAGTGTTTTTTTTTTATTTAAATTGGGTCACGAAAAACATAATAAAGAAATTAATTCAAAATTTTAGAAATTAGATTTTTCTAATATTTTAAAAATATGAATAAACAACACTTAATTTAAGGATGAATTTTTTCAAGTAGAACCCATGCTCCAAGAATCTTGATTAATATTTAGAGATAAGAGAGTTAGGTTGCAACCATAAATTTAGGCAGGATTTCGATAAATTGGTTTATTTTGATTAATATCAGATACCCCCAAAAGACAATACATCTTAATACAACATACTACGATCCAAGGTCGCACCTAAAAGCATAGCTATGTAATGTTGTATTTTGGCAGCCATAATTTTATTATTTTGGCATCCTTGATCAAATATTGTAAAGATGGGGTGAAAGCCTTGGTTGAGCCACAACTTCTAGTGGAATTCTTTTTTTATTAGCAAGCTGGAAAATTTCTTCCATATTAAGCTCGTCAATGCTCACATTCTCTGGCAACCTCCATGCAAATCCATGCAACAAATTAGCCAAACTTGACTGAATCACCTTAAGCCCTAGACTGTACCCTGGACACATTCTTCTCCCTGCCCCAAATGGCAGCAACTCAAAATCATTCCCTTTGACATCAATTGATCTTCCAAGAAACCTCTCAGGGTAAAAATCATTAGGGTTTTCCCACAAAGCAGGGTCTCTTGCTATCGTCCATAAATTAATTAGTACTTGAGTGCCTTTTGGGATGTCGTAGCCAGCAATTTTGCAATCTTCTCTAGCCATTCTAGGCATAAGCATTGGAGCCCCGTGCAAACGCATAGTTTCTTTAACTATGGCGTCAATGAATGGGAGATTAGCAATGTCTTTCTCTGCAACCCATCTTTCTCTTCCAACCACTCTGTCAAGTTCTTCTGTTGCTTTGTTGAAAATTTCAGGATTTGTCAGTAGTTCTGCCATGGCCCATTCCAGCATCAATGTTGAGGTCTCAGTTCCACCAGCAATTAGGTCCTGTATCAATTTAAAAAAAAAAAAAAAAAGAATTTAAGGATTAAAAACCTTATGCTGGTATTCAAAATTTAGGCTATTGATTTAATTCAACCTAATATTACATATTTAAAGTTAAAGTAGTATATAATGATATAAGTTCATCCACCATTATCTATTATTGGATTGACTTAAATCAGTAGTTAAATGTTCATGTCTAGATTTAAGTAAAAAATTTAAATTGAAATATCCTTTAGTTATTTTTTATCAATAAATAAATAGATTTTTTTTTTAAAAGAGTTAGAATAAATAAATACCAATATAAAACCTTTGATGCCATGTCTTTCAAGCTTAACTTCAAGGGTAGGATTACCAACAAGCTGCAAAAGCACATCCACCATATCATTAGCAACAAAATTTTCGACCCCATTTCGTTTATTGTTATGTTCATCAACCACATGCTCCAAGAATCTGTCAAAATTCTTGGCAATAGCCTTCATTCTCTTTATATTACCCTGCAAATCCAAAAACCGTAGCCACGGAATCGAATCCCCAATATCAAAAACCCCATTAAGAAAAAGCAACTCATCGACCATTTCTTTAAATTCATGTCGTGTCACAATCTCATTTTCAAGCTCTCTTGTGTATTTTTTCCCTAAGACCATTCGGCTTATAACGTTAAGACTCACATCAGAAAGAAGATCCCTCAATATAACAGACTTGCCAGATAATTCATACAAGTGTTTAAGAAGAAAATTCAATTCTTCTACTCTTATATACTCGAATGATTTAAGGCGTTTAGCACTAAACAATTCCATCAAGCAAATTTTACGTGCCTGAGTCAAGTATGGTCCATAAGATGACCATGTGATATTTGAGAAATTGTAGCCTGTATATTTGCCCGCGGCTGTTTGTGGCCTGCTAGCAAATGCAGCATCGTAGGTTTTTAGGATAGCCTTGGCCATATCAACGGAAGAGCCTATGACAACGGGGAATGACCCGAATTTGAGCTGCATAATGGGACCATATTTTTTGGACAGGGCATGGATGGACCGGTGGGGAAGAGGGCCAAAGATGAGGTTGAGGTTTCCGATGATTGACCAGGATTTTGGACCCGGCGGTAAGTTGAGTTTCTTGTTGGGGAGGCGAGGCGGAGGCGGAGAGAGATGAGGATGAGGGCTAGGGTTGCTATCAATGCGGCCAAGGAGTGATGAATGAGCTCCATGTCTTTGTCGGTGTTCAAGTGTGTGTGTGTGTGGGGGGGGGTGGGGGGGGGGGGGGGGGTGTGGGGGGTATTTATAGTTGTAATGGACGAACTTGTTTGGTAACTAAAATATATCTCTATAGTTTATTCGCTCTTATTTAAGTTCTGTGATTTTTAAAATAACCAAAAAGTTTTCTGTTGTATCGTGTTTCCATTAAAATCTACCTTATTATTGGTTTAAAATATTAATTGATATCAACTATTACAAAAAAAGACATTTTATGACGGTTATAAATAACTTTGATGACGGTTATTATAAAAATCGTCACTTTTTTACTAATAAAATATTAAGATTATTATAAAACCCCACAATTATTTTGACGGTTTATTTTGTAATACCTCTTTTATTTTTTATTTTATTTTTATTTCCATCATATTCATAACCCCACAATTATAAATCATTACTTAAAACATGATTCTTTGTCTACAAAATTATTGAAACCAAATAAATGAAAACACACCCCACATCCATTATCATCAATAATATATGTTTGTTTGTCTTCTAGTCAAACAAAAATATATCCAACCACTTGGCTAAAGAAACTTGGGGTTGAAAAATTAGCCGTGTCTCACACGCTTTCTCAAGCCCCCAGATTAAGGGTCTAACAAACATCCACTACTCCATCATCACCCAACTTTTTCTATCAAAAGTGCTAGAGTCATTCATCAGCCACCAAATGAGCGAATTGACAAGGCAAATACAAGGAAGTGGCGCTGGAATACATAAGAACATCAATAAATGTGGTGGATCAATAGTAATGGTGATTTGTTTTGTGGTTGCTCATTAGTTGGTTTAATGGATGGATTTGTATATTAGTGTTGTGTGGCTTTTGGTGTTGCTAGTCCAGTGGTAGAGATTGAGATTTATTTATATTGGTGAGAAGATGTTTTGTTTGAATGAAGGGTTTGGTGGTGGTTGCCTTCATATTTTGCTCGTACATATTCACAGAGACTATACAATTGTTGTTGGGATTTATTGTTAGTTTCCTATAACATGTCCAATGATCTAATAAGCAAGAAAAAGTGTTCATAAATTTATTATAAGTTGTGCAATTACTTACATTGAATGGATTTGAGCTTTTAAAATTTTGAATGGAGATCTCCAAGATGCAACCTTTGTGTTGATTCCAAGCTTTGAGTTGTTTCCCTATCACCTTTGTTGATTCCTTGAAGTGCTAGCTAACTTGATTTTGCCAAAAAATCAAAGAGAGGAGAACATGGAGCTCACGCCCAAAGCCTTGTGTACTAGGGTTTGTGTTAGTGAGATGTGTTACCAAAATGAGAGAGAGATATGCCTTTTGGTAAAAAATCAATTTACCCTTCTCACCTAAACAATGTGGTTGGGTAAATGGTTTCACTAAAACCATTCCAAGGTGGTTGGAAAGTAGATGGTTTAGCATAAATGTCAACCACTCTCCCAACTACCACATTTAAAGTGGGCCCCACATTTGAATTCAAAATTCAAATGGATTTTACGAATGTTTGCCGCGGCTCGGATTCGTTTAATCCGATTAAACAAATTCTCGTCGCTAAATAATTAAATCTAATTTAATTAAATAACGACGTCTCGTAAATTTATTACGAATGTCGTTTATGACTTAATTCTAAATTAGTCTGTTCGTTCATATTAAAGTCCGACTTTAATTTTGTAATGAAATCCAATTCATATTAATATTTCCGATATATTAATTTTAGCCCATGTCAATAAATTAAATAGAAAAATCAAATTTAACTATTAAATTTATTTTACCGATTAATTCCAAATTAATCATGCTCTCTCTCTTTCGAACACATTTAATCCCAGATTAAATAATGCTTCAATTAATCCCAGATTAATTTTCTCTCCCTAAATTAATCCCAATCAATTCTAATCGAGTCAACGGTCATCGGTGAATCTTTGGGAAGCGACCCAAGAGACCTCTGGATATGTTGGCAGTAAATCCGGTTATCGGACTATCCGATAAAGTGAGTACCTCGTACCACATGCTTACCGATTTACAAGACATGGTTGGCTTCTAGCAAAGCACCGTGCCTACCCAATTCTCCAGAAATATTCTTACTGGAATATATATAATCTATGTCAGGGTCAGTAGTAGTACGTAGTATTGCGTATAGCGATCCAGTATCAGATGTCACGTGCAAGGCCTGAGGCTGGAATAGTGTCTGCCCCGTACGAAGCACATATCGGATATCAAGCAACTAGTCTCTTTAATAACGGATAATCATGACCTAGTCATATTATCCCGATGGTTGCAACCCTTTAGAGAACCAGTTCTGTATCCCTGCGTGACCATCATCTCCATATGACTGAAGTTATACTTCCGTCTTGACATCACACCCAATACACTACGATTCTCAATAACCCAGAAGAGGCGTACACAGAACCTGTTAAAGTGCCGGACGACCAAACTAAAGCATATCGATTATCGCAAGTACTAGCGGTGCAAGTCTCAGGTTAAGACCAAATACACCTACCCTGAATCGGATTCCCATAGATACATAGTCATACTTGTTGGACAGTTATGACCCATTACGTCACTATTTGTACAGATCATGGTGTTGTTGTACAAATTAACTATGTGACAAAGGAGATTGCACTCTTATCATTTGTGATTAGATCACCTATATATATAAATGATGAGAGGTCCCTGTGATTTGTTCCTGGATTGAGAATGATATAAGAAATTATCAATCCACGAAGGATAAATCATTAAATATCCCTAGTCAGAGCATTATCGAGATTGGACATCGATGAATGCGTAAAAGACTAGTATTACACTTGTGCGCGTTTGTGAGAGCACAACAGCATAGTTCTTATATATTTGGGTATAGGATACTCACGCAAGTGTAATAGGGGGTTGTGTTTCACCGATGGTACGGGAAACAGCTTCGCTCTGGATTAGATACCCTCGGAATTCCATTGGTAGTATTACTATGTGTCTATGGAAGTCTGAAATCAGGGTAGGTGTATTTGGTCTTAACCTGAGACTTGCACCGCTAATACTTGCGACAATCAATATACTTTGGTTGAGGTCGTCCAGGGCTGTAACAGGTTCTGTGTACGCCGATGCTGGGTATATCGAGAATCGTAGTGTGTTGGGTGTGATGTCAAGACGGAAGTGTCACTCCAGTCATATGGAGTTGATGATCGCGTAGGGATACATAACTGGCTCTCTATATAAGGTTGCAACCGTCGGATAATATGACTTGGTCATGATTATCCGATATTAAAGAGACTAGTTGCTTGTTATCCGATATATGCTTCGTACGGGGCAGACATTGTACCAGCCTCAGGCCTTGCATGTGATCATCTGATACTGGACATAAATACGCAATACTACGGTATACTACGCTTGATATAGATCCTTATTCCTGTAAGGATATTTCCGGAGAATGGGGTAGGCATGGTGCTTTGCTAGAAGCCAACCTTGTCTTGTAAATCGGTAAAACGTAGTACTTGGTACTCACGTGTTCGGATAGTCCGAGACCGATTTGACTGCCAACATATCCGGGGATCTCATGGGTCGCTTCCCAAAGATTCACTGATGACGTATGACTCGCACTTTTATTAATCTGGGATTAATATGATAAGAGAGAAAATTAATCTGGGATTAATCACGGAGAAATTTATATCTGGGATAAAATATCATTAAAGAGAGAGAGCGATTAATTGGAATTAATCGGTAAATTAATATATTTGATATATTAAAAGAAATTGGATTTCGACGCGGAATAAAAATTAGATTTTAATTCGGGCGAACGAATTAATTTAGAATTAATTCATTAGCGACATGAATAGTGATTTCGCTAGGCGTAATCATTTAATTACGACGCGACGGAAAATTCGTTAATTTGGAATTAGCGAAACCGAGCCCGAGATTATTTACGAGCGCATTCGCATTTCGAATTCGAGCACGACTCGTCAAATCAAGCATCAAATCGCTAGTTGCATCTAGCGTCACATCAAGCGTCAAATCATGTCATTTTGAGTGATGTGATAATTGATTGGATTGATTAAGTGATGTGATTGATGTGGCTTGACTTGATGTGATTGAGTGATGTGTGTGGTTGGCAATTAAAGCCAAATGTGTGTGAAATGAATTTCAAATGAAATTCATGTGTATTAGATACAAAATTACACACAAAAACCGTATGCAATTTTTCCCTCCTCTCTCTCCTCTTCTTCTTCCTCTCATCACTCACGCCATTTTCATCTTCTTTAGGCAGTGAACTGCCGAATGGTGGAAGGAAAAATGGAGGGAAGAAAGTGTGTTTTGTGGCAAAACAATAGTACTAGCACACTCCGGGATCAATGCGAAGGTGATAGGGAAGTTCACCCATGAGCCGGGAATCACCACGACGAAGCTTGGAGCTTGTTTTTGATGATGAAAACCGAATTTGCAGTGAGCTGTGACAGTGGACTGCTCACGCCCAAACCAGTGAACAAATCAGATTTTGTGTTGCTTCCGCGTCGCTCAACCGCTCGATGTAAGTATTCCGCAACTTCCGTCGTTGTATTCACCTGTGTTTCATGCTTGAGTTTTGATCTTGGGACCTTTAGAAACTCCAACAATGGCATCAAGAGCTTAGGTTAAAAGCATGAAAAAGTTAGGGCTAAAATTTGGGCAAACTTGATTTTGAGCATGATAAATTAAATTGGATGGATTTGTATGCTTAATTGTGTTTGAATTGAAGATTGTTTGGGTCAATTTCAAGAAAATTTGATTGGATCTTTTTTCCCCCAAATTTCCACCTTGGCGAAAGTTGAACATGATTTTAATGTCTTGGGATTTTTGATTTTTGACAATTGGATGTGTTGGAAATCATTCGGGAATATGATTTGATGTCGATTGTGGAATCAATTGGATTGAATTCGAATCGGACGTAAAATCCCCAAATTGCCAAGTATGTTATTTAGCATGAAATTGGGTAAAATGAATTTGAGCATGTAATTATGAAATTGGATGATTAAGTATGTTTGAATATGTTTTAATTGATAATTGATTGGATCAATTTGGAAAATTATGTTTGGAACAAATTTCCCCCCAAAATGCTTTTGTTGGCCGAATAGTAACTTGCCCTAAAGTCTTGGAATTTTGATTTTTTAATTCATTGGATGAGTTAGAATCAATTAGGATGTTGATTTAATATCGATTGTGGGATTAATTGGATTGAAACCAAATCGGATATAAAATCATCTCCTTGGCCGAGACTTAAAGAGCATGTAATGGGTTTGATTTTAATCAAAATGTGTTGGACATATGATGATGATAATGAGCATGATTAATTGTATGAATTGATGTTTTAGAAATGTTAATTTGGGTGATTAATCATGATATACACTTAGGTAATTAAATTGCGAAATTGGATTTGTGTAATTTAATTATTGGGCTAATTTTGGAAATTGAGCTTGAATTGTTGTTATTGGGCTTATTGGGCTTTATTGTACAAAGTTTGGTTTAGGCAAAATTGGTTGGATCCAATTGGGCCCAAACCGCCTCCATAAAGCCCAAATGCGACTAATGGACCTTTAAAGTTTAATTGGGCCTAATGGGCCAAGATTGATTTCTAGGCTTATGGGGTAACTCCCGGATTGGATTTTGGTTATTCGGTTTGACTCGAGTTGACCAAAAGTCCCCACCTTAAGAAATTAATTAAAAGCCCATTAGACTTTAATTAAATTAATATTGGATAATAATCGGGCTTTGAGACCCGAAACGATTAAATTTGGAATTTAAGTCGTAAGGTTCGTAAATAAAGTGTAATATTTAATTTGGAATTAAATAGTGGATTAGCATTAAATACTATTAAATTGGATTTAATTATGTAGTTTAATTTAATTCCGGAATTCGTACTTTAAGTACTTATTCGCAAAAACGAGTTTGACTCGAACAAAATCAAATCGTTGTTTGAACATTGGATGATCACTAATTATCAGATTAATTAATTGGATTAGATTGATTGATAACATGCTTGAGTGAATACATGGTTGTGATGCATGAATAATGTATATCGGATGGATATTAGATGGGTGGGGCAATTTTAGAAATTGTTGTAATAAATTTGATTTATTAATTGGACCTGCGTGTCCAGCCTTATCACCTCCTATTCTTTGTATTCTCTTCTCACCTATTCCCCTCAATGTAAATGAGGTTTCTTTAGAAGTGTAGTGTAACGAGTAGAAGAAATATTTGTGCTAGCGGGAGAGAGAAAGTGAGAGATTTGATCTAAGATCATTGTGTAAAATATCCATCCGCATATCATTATTAGTTTATTCATATGCGCTTTATTATGTGTTTAGAATGCATGTTTAAGGGTGTATGATGATGAAACCTTAACAAAGATAATAAATTGGTAGCCAATTTGCACGCGAAAAAACCCTCAAATTATATTAGGCGTCTTTCCTTCCATTGAGTGATTCTTACTCAAGATCCGAGACTGCATTGGGTTGTTGGCCAAAGTCAAGCCCTTTGTCCGTCGAAGATGTGTTTGAATCACGAGAGCCTTGTTCCATGTCAGTGTCATGTCCAAGTTGTGGTTTGTTGGCCAAAGTCAAGACCACTTCTTGTCCATCGACATTGATTACGAAGCTTTCCATGGTCAATGGGTCGCGCTTGACTGGGATCATTAGGTTTGTTGTGCCAAAGCCAAGGCCTAGTTGATTCAGAGGAAAATGTTAGGTAATACATTGGATGTATTGGCATATATAAGATATATGTTTTTAGGATTTGGAAGTCCACCTACTGGATCTAGGAATTGGATTGGATCCAATTGATCTTAGAGATCTACCTAGTTAATTATCATACAATTTGTTGGCCAAAGTCAAGATTGTGTGATATTTAACGGGATCCTAGCCCACTAGGAAACACGGTTTCCCGAGTACTCGACAGAGGGTTGGAGGCTCGCCGAAAAATAGTGGGAGGCAAGAATTGAATTTGCAATATTCGTTCAATTACTCGCCATAAAATACGCGCTCATTCAAAATCATTCGTCATATAAATTAAATGTTAGTTGGACTATATTTAAATTGTTGTTTTAATAAACAGTTGGACTGTATTATAGTTGATTATATAATTGGATTATAGTAATCAATATATTTGAATTAATTAATTTATTTCGTTATGTTGATTTTATAGTTGGACTATAGTAATCAATATAATTGAGGTTAATTAATTTAAATTATATTTGATTGTATAGTTGGACTATCATAATCATTATAATGTATAGTACCACAAATCGTTGATTAAATAGTTGGACTATTAGAATCAAGATATAATTGAAAGATTGACATTTAAAACATAATCCTAGGGAAAATGTATTTAAATGTTTAATTTTCAAATCGGGAATAAATTTTCAGGATGGTCCTGGAACTAATAAGTTATTTTATTTTCAGTGAGGTGTTAAACCCTCGCAGTTATTGGTTAGTTAGGTTTGCTGGTTAATAACCCAGTTAGTATAGTTTACCGTTAATGAACATTGAAGACTATAGATATGAAAAAGGGTTAGCACTTAGCCCAGTAGGTAGGTATGCGAATGATTAATAGAGTTAGACAATTTCTAGAATGGATTATAGATTTTTCGTGTATGCATTGTGAATCAGATCATTATGAGGGGTGTGTTCAATCCTCACAATTATTGGTTGGTTAGGTTCTCTAATTAAGAACCAAGTTAGTATAGTTTACCATTGACAAACAATTGAAGACTATAGATATGAAAAAACGGTTAGCCCTTAGCCTAGTATGTAACTATGTGAATAATGAATAGAGTTAGAATATTTCTAGAAATGGATTACAGATTTTTTTTTTTGTGTTCATTATGAATCAAATCGATAGGTATAAGGGCAGATAAATTTCAAGGATGAAATTTTATAAGGAGAGGAGAATTTTAATATCTAGAAATTCGAAAACTCATATAGAAAGATTTCATATTGTAGATCGGATCTCGGAATAAGACTACATTGGAGAATAAGAGCTTAAGTGTTAAAATATAGCTCGAAATATTTTTAAAATATAGATTAGATGCATTGGAAATTGCGTGACATAAAAAAACAACTTACGCAAATTACGTATATTATTCTATACAATGAATTTTTTTTATTTTGGTTATAAAAAACACAAACGAACTCCGATTGAGCTGATTCTTGAACCATCGGACTCGGTTTTCCGAGATGAACAACTTTTATGTTGAATACTTTTGAAATTTACTTCAGAAAGGCTTCAAAAATATGAATTTCTGAGGAAGCCCCATAATAGGAGTCTGATTATAAATTACGGGGGTTTGAACGTAAATTTTAGAAACCTTTCTATAAATACACTCAAGTTTCAGAAATTACAAAAAAAACCAAAAACCAAAAACCTCATAACTTTCTCACCCGACCCCTCATCTCCCAAAGCCGGCACGACCAGCCAGGGGGGTGCACCGACCACCCCTCCACCTTGTGGTGGCCGGCGCCAGCCCCCAGGTCACCACAAATGGCGGGAAGGAAAAGGATTCGCATGGGCATGGGTTTATTGATCCTGGCTCCTTGCTTCATTTCACGACCTGAGCCACCCGCCAAATCGAAGCTCTCAGAGAGTACTAAAAGTGAACGTGACAGATTTTCTGTTCCATGCATGGTTGTGTAACAGCCCGATCTTCATGGTACAATTATGAAATTTGTTTGTGTGTTGCGTGACATCTTTAAGCATTCAAACTTTCATCATTAGTATGTTATTACTTATATAATTATTTTAGAAACATGAAGTTAAAATTTTACAGTTTCACCGTGCATTTAAATTTTAACCCGATCCGAATAGCATTTGGTATTTCAGCCGTTACATTTTCATATGTTTTCTGATATTAGTGAACTTTATATCGTCAGAAATTTAAGACGAAGATCTACAACCTTCGTGCTAAATATTTTCCAAAATTCGGAACAGAACTAAGTCGAAATTTCAATTATAATTCGGATGAACAGTAAAAACGTGGGCTGAACATCTATTATTACCACTTGGCACAATCAAAGCCACTACCTTCTATTAAAATCAGCCCCTACTTTGCCTATATAAGGAGTGTTGGGTTTCTACTATAGTCCCAAGATCATTCAAGTAATGAAAATAATGTGAATACAATAAAGAAGTATGGCGGAATCATACTTACAATGAATGGATTTTGTGATGCAATGAAACACAAAATATTTCTTCATCCTTGAAGCTCTCGGCAATGCCCAAGTTTTGTGCTCCTTGTGTTCGGTCAAGCCCTCCATGGATGATCTTCAAGCTCCAAGTTTTAAGTGTGATTCCATGCTCATGAATGAGTTTCCCTATCACCTTTGTTTGACTTTTGAAAAATTTGCCAAAATCTTTCATTTGATCATTGCATCTCTCTCGCCATGCCAAGAAATTAGAGAGAAAAAATGGCCCTTGGCCGAATGAGGGAGGGAGAGAGATAAGAGTTGTTTTGATTTTTGTTTTCTAAATACAAATTATATCAAAAGTGTTTTCCAAAATTTGGTATATGCCTTTCAAGAAGTCAAACAAATTTTGGAGCCAAAATGGAAATTAATGCCCTCAACAACCACTATCATGAATAGTAACAAGTTGTCATTCACCAAAAGGTGACTTGACATCCATCACTAGATTGACATGCGATGTGACGAGCGATGTGACTTGCGGCCGCACTTGATTCTAAATCGGAGTGGCCTCACAAACACATCTCGGGCTCGGGTTCGCTAATTCCGAATTAACAAATTTTCCATTGCACGTAATTAAATAAAATTTAATTAAATAATTATGCCTATCAAAATTACTATTCACATTGCTAGCGAATTAATTCTAAATTAACTCGTTTGCCCGAATTAAAATCCAATTTTAATTCCGCGTCGAAATCTAATTTCGTTTAATATATCGAATATATTAATTTATCGATTAATTCCAAATTAATCGTTCTCTCTCTTTAAATAATATTTTATCCCAGATAAAATATCTCCGTAATTAATCCCAGATTAATTTTCTCTCTCTAATAATTAATCCGAAATTAATTATGTGCGAGTTATACGTCATCGGTGAATCTTCGGGAAGCGACCCATGAGATCCTCGGATATGTTGGCAGTAAATTCGGTCATCGGACTATCCGAACACGTACGTACCTAGTACTACGTTTTTACAGATTTACAAGACATGGTTGGCTTCTAGCAAAACACCGTGCTACCCAATTTTCCAGAAATATTCTTAAAGGAATATGTAATCTATATCAGGCGTAGTATACGTAGTATTGCATATTTTGATCCAGTATCGGATGTCACGTGCTAGGCCTGGGGCTGGAATTATGTCTGCCTCGTACGAAGCACATGTCGGATCTCTGGTAACTAGTCTCTATAATCGGATAATCATGACCTAGTCATATTATCCCGATGACTGCAGTACTAAAGAGAACTATTTTCGTATCCTACGTTACCATTATCTCCAATATGACTGGAGTGATACTTCCATCTTGACATCACACCCAATACACTACGATTCTCAATATACCCAGAAGAGGAGTACACAGAACCTGTTAAAGCCCTGGACGACCAAAACCAAAGTATATTGATTTTCACAAGTATTAGCGGTGCAAGTCTCAGGTTAAGACCAAATACACCTACCCTGATTCGGACTTCCATAGACACATAGTCATACTACCAATGGAATTCCGATGGGTCTATCCAGAGCGAAGCTGTTTCCGTACCATAGGTAAACACAACCTCTTATTACACTTACATGAGTATCCAATACCCAAATATATGATAACTATGTCGTTATGCTCCCATAACACGCACAAGTGCAATACTAGTCTATTTCACGTTATCGATATCCAATCTCGATAATACTCCCACTAGGGATGTTTTAATGATTAAACCTTCATGGATTGATACTGTCTCATATCTTATAAATCCAGAACTAATCATATGGACTTTTATCATTTATATATCCCGGTAATCTAATTACAAATGATAAAAGAGTAATTTCCTTTGTCACATAGTTAATTTGTACAACAACACCATGTTCTGTACAAATAGTGATGCTATGGGTCATAATTTTCCAACAATCTCCCACTTGGCCTATAGCCAATCACTCAAGTGTCCTACACTTGAACTATGTACGGGTCACTCAAACTTCTGCTGAGAAATCGCTTTCGTCAGCGGATTTGCATGGTTATCATCTGATGCGATTTATTCGATCATCACATCGCCACAATGTATGATCTGAACGAATCAGATGAATAGTTGAAGTATATACTTGGATCGTTGATGAGACCATTAATTCTTTAGCATGTGCTGTAGCCTAGCTCAGCTGCTAACAGAACTACACCTAATCTAATTCGAATTATTAAGATCCAAAGTGCTTCTATTGCTGCCTCAGCTGCAGTAATATTCCGCTTTTGTTGTTTATTCAGCAACATTATCTTGCTAGGAAGATTTCCAGCTCACTGTTTCGTTATTCAAACTATATAGTACCCCTTATTCGACTTATAGTCCTTTTTATCGGTTATGAAAATTGCAACGGTGAACCCAGTCACTTCAAGTTCTCCTGCTCCATAACTTAAGAAAGCATCCTTAGTTCATCTAAGATACAGAAGGATGTTCTTCACTTAAATCCAGTGACAATCACATGGATTGGCCTGATTGTGACTCCATATGCTCAAAGCATATGAGACACTAGGTCGCGTACATCTTTCAATGTACGAGTTCTCGGAGAGTGCCAACAACTTTTAGATCTATCCCAGTAGATCCTTATTCCTAGAATTATGGTTGTCTCTCCCAAGAATTCTACAAAGAATTTTCATGAAAGCCAAGCTTTCACCGATTATATTATGGGAATGTCATTTCCAAGAAATGATATAACATCATTTTTAGGACAATCATTTCCAGTGCGCTCCCACTAACCTCCTTATATACACAAGAATCATTTCGTTTTGAATTAAATCATATACCATTATGATTATATCAAAACTACAGTTCCAAGAATGCAATGTTTGCTTCAATCCATAAATGGATCGAATTAACTTGCAAACCTTGTTTGCTCGTTTTGGTAGAATAAAACCGTCAGGATGTTGTAAACATCCTCCAAAAGGTTTTCGTTTAAGGAAAACGATTTTGACGTTCAGCTGCCATATTTCATAAATGAAACATGCAGCAGCAGCAAGCATTATCCAAATGGATTTAACCATGGCAACGAGTAAAAGGTTTCGTCTTAATCGACACAATGTTGATAACGATATCTTTTCGCTACAAGCCTAACTTTATACGTTGGTATGTTGCCATCCATGTACGTCTTCCTTGAAGACTTATATAGTACCAATAGGCACAATGCCTTCCGGTACAACAACCAATATCTAAACTTGGTTGGTATACATGGAATCCATTTCGGACTTCATGGCACTTTGCCATAATTGGGAGTCGATACCTTGTATCACTTCCTCATATGTAGTCGGTTTGTCTTCCTCAATAAGATTGACATCTTTATGAGGTGAGATCAGAAACCCATAACTCCCAGGTTGTTTTCTGACTCTCTCCGACTTACGCGGTTCTTGTGTATTCGAAGATTGTGGTACAGTTTCATCCCAGATGAACTGTTTGTGTTCCATTAAGGACTAGGTGCCTGGAATAGTATTACTCCGATTTTCATCGAGTTTTACTTTCCTCCCACTTACCACTGCATATAGGTATTATGTTGGACAATTATGACCCATAGCGTCACTATTTGTACAGATCACGGTGTTGTTGTACAAATTAACTATGTGACAAAGGAGATTGCACTCTTATCATTTGTGATTAGATCACCTTAGATGTATAAATGATGAGAGGTCCCTATGATTTGTTCATGGACGGAGAATGATATGAGACAGTATCAGTCCACGAAGGATAAATCATTAAATATCCCTAGTCAGAGTATTATCGAGATTGGACATCGATAAATACGTAAAACACTAGTATTACATTTGTGCGCGTTTGTGAGGGCACAACGACATAGTTCTCATATAGTTGGGTATAGGATACTCATTCAAGTGTAGTAGGAGGTTGTGTTTCACCGATGGTACGAGAAATAGCTTCGCTCTGGATAGACCCCATCGGAATCCCATTGGTAGTATGATTGTGTGTCTATGGGAGTCCGACATCAGGGTAGGTGTATTTGGTCTTAACCTGAGACTTGCACCGCTAATACTTGTGACAATCGATATATTCTAGTTGAGGTCGTCCAGGGCTTTAACCGGTTCTGTGTACGCCAATGCTGTGTATATTGAGAATCGTCGAGTATTGGGTGTGATGTCAAGACGGAAGTATCACTCCAGTCATAGTGGAGATGATGTCACGTAGGATATGGTATTAGTGCTCTTAAGTGCTGCGCAACCATTGGGATATTATGACTAGGTCATATATATCCGATTATAGAGACTAGTTACCAGACATCCGACATGTGACATAGTATGAGGTACTTACGTGTTCGGACAGTCCGACGACCGTATTTACTGCCAACATATTCGGGGATCTCATGGGTCGCTTCCCAATGATTCACCGATGATGTATGACTCGCACTTTAATTAATCTGGGATTAATTTGATGAGAGGGAAAATTAATCTAGGATTAACTACGGAGATATTTTATCTAGGATAAAATATCGTCTAAAGAGAGAGAACGATTAATTTGGAATTAATCGGGTAAATTAATATATTCGATATATTAAACGAAATTGGATTTCGACGCGGAATTAAAATTGGATTTTAATTCGGGCGAACGAGTTATTTTGGAATTAATTCGTTAGCGATGTGAATAGTGAATTCGTTAGGCGTAATCATTTAATTACGATGCAACGGAAAATTCACTAATTAAGAATTAGCGAACCCGAGCCTGAGAGTGATTGCGAGCGCATTCGCATTTCGAATTCGAGTGCGGGATGCAAGTCACATCAAGCGTCAAATCATTAATCGCATCATGCGTCAAATCACTTGTCACTTCAAGCGTCAAATCCCTTGTCACTTTGGGTGACATGACTTGACAACTTGAGTGATGTGACTTGACACTTGAGTGATGTGAATAGTGATGTGCAAGTGGTTGTAAAGCTTTTAAAAGCTTGATTGACATTTAATGTTTTAAATGTTTTGGTATTTTGCTTTTGATTTTTGAAATCAATTTATTATTTTTTTAAAAAATAAAAAGGTGTATTAGATACACACTTTGAATACCAACCATTTTTCACTCTCTCTCCACTCCTTCTTCTCCCTTCTTCTCACGCCCATTGTGGGCTGTTTTTGTTCTTTTTACTGCTCAAAAATGTGAGCAAGATGAGAGGCAATGGATGTATTTTGTTTCAAAATACACAAGTGTTAACACACCTAGAGTTATACGAAGGTGTTAGGGAAACCCACCAACGAGCCGGGAATCGTTTGACGATGTTTGGAGCTTCATTTCTCAGCTCAAAATCTGAATTTTCTGGACAGAAAATCTGCATGCAGTGGGCGTGGAAATAGAGGGAAAAATCAATTTTTTTTGTTGCCGAATCGTCTCAACCAATCGATGTGAGTATTCCGCAACTTCTTCGATTTTTTTCACACATTTTTCATGCTTGTTTGATGATCTTGGGACCTAATTAGAAACCAACATATTCCTTATAGGAAAACCGCATGGCGAGCAAAAATTACATTGTTCTCTTGTGAGTTGTATAAGTACTATACTTTGGTTTCCCTAGGATAACCCACAAATTAGGCACTTATCCGATTTGGGTTTTAGTTTGGTATCATCCAAACATATGCCTAGCATTCCCAAATCTTCAGGAATGAGAAAACCCGGTTTCTTTCCTGTTCATATCTAATATGAAATTTGTCAAACAAATTTTTATGGAACCTTATTCCAAATAAGTTTTTCACTGTTTAATGCATATCCTTAGAAGGAAAATGGTAGCTCAGAGCGACTCATGATTAACCTTATTATGTCCAACAAAGTTTGGTTTCTCCGTTTGGACACACCGTCAATTGAGGTATTCCGGGAGGAGTCCACATTGAAAGAATACTATACTCTTTCAAATATTCGAGAAGCTTATTGCTTAAGTATTTTCCACCATGGTCTAACCGTGTCAGTTTTAATACTTTAGCCGATCTGTTTGTCTACTTCGTGTCGAAACTCTTTGAATTTATCAAAAGTTTTGGATTCGTGTTTCAAAAGAAACACATAACCATAACGCGATGCCACATTCGTAAAGGTTATGAAGTGTTCATATCCACATTTAACCTAGCTAGACATAGGCTCACTATTGTCACTATGAACGAGGGCTAACAGATCGGTGACACTTACACTTTTACCAAGTAAAATGTGTTTTAGGCACTTTGCCTAATAAACTAGATTCGTAGACATCGTTTGATTAGAATCAAATCCGTCCTAGTACCCACTCTTCGAAAGTGTGGATATACGAGTCTTGTTTAATGTGTCCCAGACAACAATGCCACAAATAAGTCTCAACTGATTAATTCAGTTTGAGCTATTTGTTTGTCATGTCATATGTTTGAGATTCATTTATATTCTAAATATAAATACTGTTATTCACATCTAATGTGCTTATCTCAATATCATCTTTATAAAATAAAACACTTTAGTGTTCTAGGATATAAAGGTATATCCGCAACGGATTATACTCTGATATAGAGATAATGTTTCTAGTCAAACTAGGTACATTTTAACAGTTTCCTAATTTAGGTACACACCCGAAGGGTAGTTCCAAAACTTAGGTTTCTATGACTAAAAGAGCGACTGTCGTCCCGTTTCTGATTCGTAGATCAATCTCAACTAAAGTCAGTCTCCTGCTTATCAGTAGATTTCGCACATCAGTACATATCTATGTACAACATCTAGTATCAAAATCCAATTTTGAAACTAATAGTGAACATGTTTATGACAAACATATTTGAAGTCGGAGCCTTGCCCGTCTTCTCTTCCTTCATGTCTGCCTTGTCCATATGGCAGTCACGCTTCAGTGACCCCGTTTGCCACAATTTAGGCAGACATATTGGGATATGTCCTTTGTCTTCCTAGAAGACTTGTGATGATTTTGCCTTTGCCCCTTTTCGAAGCTCTGGCTGTGCCTCCTAGAGCATAGCCGTCAACTCTCCAAGAGTTTTCTCTTGGTTTATAATGAACCTGCCTCAGCTTTCAGGTATAGACTATAAGATCAAATCTTTGGTAGTCTCGGCCATGTAGGTAATGCCCAGCTAACCTAGCTGATCGATGCCAGGAATCATCTGCGACACCTAGTGCTCGACAGATGTACCATTTGACATACACGAGCTAAAGAGCTTTTTATGCAATTTATACTTCTAAGATTTAAATCTATGAAGATCCTTTAATTTCATCATCATGGTATAAGGATCTAATCCTTAATTCTGACGACGAAATTAAAGTTTCATTGCATTTGAGCATAATGGATTGAGCACTAAAGTTATCATCACATGAATCTTCCAAAGATCATGTTCTACTATTTGCTCAACTCCGAGCTTAGGCCCGAGATGTTTCTCTATCAAATAAAGTAACTCCCCAGTTCTCAGGACTATCCTGAGGTATTATTCCCAATTTGAAAATTAAAGCTGTTTAATGACATTTTCTCCCAGGATTATGTTTGAAACACTAATCTTTCAGTTATCTTGATTGCTATAGTCCAACTATCCAATCAACGATTTTAGGTACTATTAAATATAATGATTATTATAGTCTAACTATATAATCAACTATAATTTAATTGGTTAAATTCAAATATATTGATTACTATAATCCAATTATATAATCAACTATAAATTGAAGTAGTTTGAATATAGTCCAACTGTTTAATTTAAACAACGATTAAATATTAGTCCAACTAATATATTTATGTAATGACGAAAAATTGAAATGAGCGCGTATTGGCAAGTATCTAAACGAAATTACAAATTTAATATTTGTCTCCCACTATTTTTCGGCGAGCCTCTAACCCTCTATTGAGTACTCGGGAAACCTTATTTCCTAGTGGGCTAGGATCCCGTTAAATAACACATAACCTCGACTTTGGCCAACAAGTTGTATGATATTTAACTAGGTAGATCTCTAAGATCAATTGGATCTCATCCAATTCCTAGATCCAGTAGGTGGACATCCAAGTCCGAAACATATATCTAATATATGCCAATATATCCAATATATTTTCCTAATCTTTTTCCTCTGAATCAACTAAGCCTTGGCTTTGGCACAACAAACTTAATGATTCCAGTTAAGCGGGACCCATTGACCTTGGAAAGCTTCGTAATCGATGTTGATGGACAAGAAGTGATCTTGACTTTGGCCAACAAATCACAACTTGGACAAGACATACGATATGAAACAAAGCCCTTCATTCAAACACATCCGCGATGGACAAAGGCCTTGACTTTCACCAACAAACCAGTGCCAATCTTGGATCTTGAGAATGAATTATTCGATGGAAGGAAAAACACTTAATATTTGTTGAGGGTTTTTCGTGTAATTGGCAACCAATTAATTATCTTTGTTAAGGTCTCATCATACACCCTTAAACATGCATTCTAAAAACATAATAAGGCGCGTAAATAAATTAATAATGATATGCGGATGGATATATAAATATTTTGTTCCTAGAACAAATCTCTCTCTTTCCTCTCTCCCGCTAGCACAAATCTTACTTCTACCCAATTACGTAACACTTCTAAAGAAACCTCATTTACATTGAGGGGAATATGTGAGAAGAGAAATACAAAGAATCAAGAGGTAATAGGCTGGACACGCAGGTCCAATTTATAAATTCTAAATTTATTACAACAATTTCCAAAATTACCCTCACCCATCTAATATCCATCGATATACATTATTCATACATCACATCCATGTATTCACACAAAGCATGTTATCAATCAATATATCCAATTAATTAATTCTGAAATTAATGACCATTCAATGTTCAAACAACGATTTGATTTGCGCAAGTCCGACTCGTTTAAGAATAAGTACTCAAAGTACGAATTCTTGAATTATATCAAACTACAATATTAAATCCAATTTAATTTGTATTCAATACTAATTCTTTATTTAATTCCAAATTAAATAATTACACTTTATTAATGAGCCTTTGCGACTTAGATTCTAAATCTAATCTTACGGGTCTCAAAGCCCAATTAACATCCAATGTCAATTTAATTAAAGTCCAATGGGCTTTCAATTAATTTATAAGGCATGGACTTTGGCAACCAAAGCCCAATAAGGAATCACCATTTGCCAAAAATCAATTTAGGCCCATTAGGCCCAATTAAAATATTAAAGGCCCATTTAATTATATTTGGACTTTATGATATGGTTTTAGGCCCAATTGGATCCAACCAATTTACCTAAACCAAACTTGGCCCAACCAAGCCCATTAAGCCCAATACAACTTTATTAGCCCAATTCCAAATTTAGCCCAAATAATTAAATTCCAAATTTCCAAATTTCACAATTCAATTAATCTAAAATGTATAGCCATAATTAATTAGTCAAATTAACATTTCCAAAATACCAATTAACATAATTAATTATGTTAATCATCATCAACACATGTCCAATATTATTGAATCATAAAATCAATTCATTTCATGCTATAATGGTCACGGCAATTTGGGGATTTTTTTTCGATTTCGATTTCAATCCAATTAAATTCTAAATCAACAATTCCCAAGTCTTTCAAACTCATCCAATGATTCAAAAAACAAAAATCACCATGACATTTAGGGCACTAAACTTTCGGCCAAGCCTAAATTTTGGGGAAAATCCAATCCAATTCAATTTCCATCAAATTTATCATGCATAACACTATATTATCATCATTCAAGCATACTTAATCAAACAATTTCATCAAATCATGCTCAAATCAATTTTACCCAAATTTGACCCTAAATCAAAT
Organism: Zanthoxylum bungeanum; assembly: GCA_019454045.1. Taxonomy (NCBI): domain Eukaryota; kingdom Viridiplantae; phylum Streptophyta; class Magnoliopsida; order Sapindales; family Rutaceae; genus Zanthoxylum; species Zanthoxylum bungeanum. Next base: position 11,966 of record SKCR01053374.1, on the reverse strand, counting down.
TTCATGCTTAATCAAGGCTCTGAATACCATTGTTGGGTTTCTAATATAGTCCCAAGATCATTCAAGCAATGAAAATAATGTGAATATAATAAAGAAGTAAGGCAGAATCATACTTACAATGAACGGATTTTGCGATGCAATGAAACACAAAAAATTTCTTCATCCTTGAAACTTTCGGCAATGCCCAAGTTTTGTGCTCCATGTGTTCGGTCAAGCCCTCCATGGATGATCTTCAAGCTCCAAGCTTTAAGTGTGATTCCATGCTCATGAATGAGTTTCCCTATCACCTTTGTTTGACCTCTTTAGTGTGCTAGCACTTGGAAAAATCTGCCACAAATCCTTCATTTGCTCCTTGCATCTCTCGGCCATGCCAAGAAATTAGAGAGAAAAAATGGCCCTTGGCCGAATAAGGGAGGGAGAGAGATAAGAGTTGTTTTGATATTTGTTTTCTAAAAACAAATTATATCAAAAGTGTTTTCCAAAATTTGGTATATGCCTTTCAAAATGTCAAACAAATTTTGGAGCCAAAATGGCAATTAATGCCCTTAACAACCACTATCATGAATAGTGACAAGTTATCATTCACCAAAATGTGACTTGACATCCATCACTATATTGACATGCGATGTGACGAGGGATGTGACTTGCGGCCGCACTTGATTCTAAATCGGAGTGGCCTCACAACACATCCCGGGCTCGGGTTCGCTAATTCCGAATTAACGAATTTTCCGTTACGATGTAATTAAATCAATTTTAATTAAATAATTATGCGTAGCAAAATTAATATTCACGTCGCTATCGAATTAATTCTAAATTAACTCGTTTGCCCGAATTAAAATCCAATTTTAATTCCGCGTCGAAATCCAATTTCGTTTAATATATCGAATATATTAATTTATCGATTAATTCCAAATTAATCGTTCTCTCTCTTTAAATAGTATTTTATCCAGATAAAATATCTCTGTAATTAATCCCAGATTAATTTTCTCTCTAATAATTAATCCCAGATTAATTATGTGCGAGTCATACGTCATCGATGAATCTTCGGGAAGCGACTCATGAGATCCCCGGATATATTGGCAGAAAATCCGGTCGTCGAACTATCCGAACACGTACGTACCTAGTACTACGTTTTTACCGATTTACAAGATATGGTTGGCTTTTAGCAAAGCACCGTGCCTACCCAATTCTCCAGAAATATTTTTAAAGGAATATGTAATCTATATCAGGCGTAGTATACATAGTATTGCGTATTTCGATCTAGTATCAGATGTCAAGTGGTAGGCCTGGTGCTGGAATTGTGTATGCCCCGTACGAAGCACATGTCTGATCTCTGGTAACTAGTCTCTATAATCAGATAATCATGACCTAGTCATATTATCCCGATGACTGCAGTACTAAAGAGTACTAGTTCTGTATCCTACGTGACCATCATCTCCACTATGACTGGAGTGATACTTCCATCTTGACATCACACCCAATACACTACGATTCTCAATATACCCAGAAGAGGCGTACACAGAACCTATTAAAGCCCTGGACGACCAAAACCAAAGTATATTGATTGTCGCAAGTATTAGCGGTGCAAGTCTCAGGTTAAGGCCAAATACACCTACCCTGATTCGGACTTCCATAGACACATAGTCATACTACCAATGGAATTCCAAGGGGTCTATCCAGAGCGAAGCTGTTTCCGTACCATCGGTAAACACAACCTCCTATTACACTTGCATGAGTATCCAATACCCAAATATATGAGAACTATACCGTTATGCTCCCATAAAACGCACAAGTGCAATACTAGTCTATTTCACATTATCGATGTCCAATCTCGATAATACTTCGACTAGGGATGTTTTAATGATTAAAGCTTCATGGATTGATACTGTCTCATATCTTATCAATCCGGAACTAATCATATGGTCTTTTATCATTTATATATCCCGGTAATCTAATTACAAATGATAAAAGAGCAATTTCCTTTGACACATAGTTAATTTGTACAACAACACCATGTTCTGTACAAATAGTGATGTTATGTGTCATAATTATCCAACAAGGAGTACTATTCCTTCATCTCTTTCATGATGAAAAAAAATGAAATTGGAGAGTGCTCTCCTTTATGCCACTTTGCTTCAAATGCTTCTAGTGTCTCATGCAAATTTGATGGTTCCAAGTTCACTTTCCATGCATTGTAAGCTCTTCTTTCTTTCCCTAGTCTTATTCAGTTTTGGACATGAATATTAAACCCCCAAATTCGTCCCCATAAACCCTAGTTCTTCATTCTTGCTTTTTAGCTTAATTAGTGTAGCTAGCATCCATTATCATGCATCTCATGACAAATTAAGTATGGATTAAGCCTCATTTAGTTAAATGCTCAATTTTACCATTAATTTAGTGCCTTGGCCGAACCTACCTTCATGTTGGGAAGGGTTGTTTTGTTATTTTTGATAATGGGTGATGATAGTTCATAGACTTGGAAGTGTTATAGCATGTGTTATCTTAGGTCTGTGTTGAAACCAAAATAGTCGTGAAAAGTCTGTTATGGACGAATGCTTAGAGCTTTAAATGGAAGATGTTTTTATTGATTTGAAGATGATTCATGTATATGTTGATGATTAAGTATGAGTTTGTTTGAGTGGTGATGAAAAATTCCAAGTTGAATTTTTCTAGTGATGGCCGATTATAAGCATTTGTAATGGGGTTGATTTTTAAATTTTTGAATAGTGATGTTGGCATGGATTTATATGGAATGTAGATGATAATCTCAAGTTCATTCCTCAAGTAAGTGAGTTTCTATCATTATTTTCTCCAATTTCATGATATCAAACATGCTTTTCTCTTCCTTATTTTCATCTATCATGAACCCTAAAATATCAATAAGTGAATTTTAGTTTTAATAAAGTTATTAGCAAGCATTTTGGAGGATATCATGATGGTATTAGCATGGATTGAAGCCTGTATGTGTAAATGCCCAAATTTCCTCAAACAATAGGGACTGGCTGAAATTTATATTATTCGATAAGGTATAATTTTCTTTGTTCTTGATGATAATGTGTTATGATTTATCCTTAGAATGAAGCCTTAATATAAGTTGTGTATTTGAAGTTGAAAAGGATTCAAGTTGCATCTCTCTTGTGTTGGCCAAATCCTTCAAGCATGTGTTAAGAAATAATTTTGTTATAATGATAAGATATGATAATGTGTTTGGAGATGTTGTAGCTTGGGTTATTTTGAATAATGATGAAACCTTCAAACGTACCTTCTTGGTTTATATGGCCAAATTTACACTTGTATGAAGAGATAATATTTTGTTTGTTTTGATGATAAGTTGAGCTTTAAATAATGCTTTAATATGAGTAAAGTTGTAAGAAATTTACCTCGACTGAATTCGATATTGGTGTTGGGGTTGTTGTCTTTTTTATGTTATGATAAAAACGATGATGAATTAAGTTTAAAATGATATCTTGACTAGTATAGTTTGTTCTGGTTAAAAGAAACTTTTGATTGTAAAATTAAGGTTATGGCCAAATATAGAGATCACTTAGGGAAAGCGATATGTGGAGTTTTATTGATGATTTGTAAAGATTCATGATTTGAGAACATGTTAGGATTTGAGTTGTGCTTAATTATCAGTTGTAAACTTTCTTGTATGGCATAACCTATGGATTATGTTTGAAGATGTAAGATTTTATATGTAATGTGAGTTTGAAGTTGAGTGTATGATGATAATGATATTGCAAGCAATGAAGTAATGTTTTATATAGACTAGGAAAACTTGATAATAGGCTTGTGTAAGAGGTTTGAATATGAATTGTTTGTATGCTTATGTAAAGTACTAAATAATTATTTATATATAGAAGGATGTTGTGTAGAGGTGAATGTATGAAGCCTACTAGTAAGACTTGGTCTAATGGCATGATAAGTAAAGTTTATTGATAAATATGGGGTAATGTAAATGAGTATGTGTGATGAATTTTACTCTTAATGATTGTGACATGTTCTTAATATAGAGAATTTGGAAGCTTGCATGAGTTATGTACTTTAGATTATGTGTGATTTGAAGTTTTAATGTTTGAGGAGGTATGCGTGTAAGTTGTTTTGATTCACCCCAGGTACGTCTCATGAACCCATTTTTCCTAAAGTAAAAAAAAAAAACATTATGAGTTAACGGTGTTCTAATAAATAACTGTAAATATGTATATATTTTCATAAGTATTGAATTTAAAGTTTCAATCTTGATGAGATTTGTGTGGACCTGAAGTCTTTTTATTTATTTGATGTATTCTTAGTTTTCCTTTGATGCTGGACTACGATCCAGGTTGTCCAATTTTTAGGATACATCATGCCAAATTTTATGTAAATTCATAGGCTTATGGAGATGGGTCAATCCTGTCTCCTGCCGGTAGCATCCTCCCTCTGGTAGGGTGTTACAGATTGCATGCCAAATGAGGAAAGAAGATTCAGATGAATACTGACCCATGGTGAATAGTATCTCTGATTGGAATTCCGTCAATTCTAGCACGTTCGTTGGATCATTTGGAGTCCGTATATAGCGTTGAAATCTCGGTAAGACCCCCATCCCAGTAAAATGTCGCTAAATTCAAATTTTTCCATTAAATATTCGGATGTATCCAGTAGCTTCGTAGTGTATCATTATGATATAAATTGAATTGTTTGAGCATGAGTATATTGAATATGTTTATATGGTAGAATCCGAAAGAAATCAGAGCGAAATCGATCGATCCGATAAGTAAAGCAAATTTCCGGTAAAATCGGGTTTCGCATGTATATGTGCTTTAATGAACATAATTAAGGATATAGATAAATTATGATGATAAGATATTATTTGAACAATTCCAGAGGGTTCGGAGGGCTTATTTTTCGGAAACGCGTAATTTGCATATTTGAGCTACTGGATTGGCATAGAACAATGTAAAATGATGTTATATGAGTATTAGATATGTTCCAGGTGGAACGAGAAGGATCTAAAAAGTTTCGGATTCGTTTGCAATATTTTCAGACTTTTCAAAAGGTTTTCTGGATTTTAGCTGAAAATGGAATCTAATGCTACAAATATGTTTTATTGGATGTATTATGAGAAATGAAATTGAAATCACTAAAAACGGATTTAATTTGGGATTTCTCGGAAACTTGGGGAGTTTGCATATTTGAGCTACTGGATTGACATAGAACAATGTATAATGATGTTATATGAGTATTAGATGTGTTCCAGGTGGAACGGGAAGAATCTAAAAAGTTTCGGATTCGTTCGTAATATTTTCAGACTATTCGAAAGGTTTTCTGGATTTTTGTCGGAAATGGAATCTAATGCTACGAATAAGTTTTATTAGACGTATTATAAGAAATTATATTGAAATCACTGAAAAATGATTTAATTTGGGTTTTCCCGGAAAGTTTGGGAGATGCTATCAGTTAGTTTTCCATTATTAACGACCATAACCGTCTGTATTTTGTGTTACAGATCAAAAGAAAAAAGAGAGAAATGATAGCATGTACCTCAGGTAAGTACCTCACTGTAACTTGCCTTAGATAGACAAGGTACGATAGCTGATTGTGTGTTTATATATATATATATATATATATATATATATATATATATATATATATATATATGTGTTGTATAGATTACAGACTCGTAGAAATATGTAACAGTAGTTGTGAAGTCTTAGAAAGCATGAAATGAGAGTTATTATAGGTACAATCAATGAGATTCGTAAAGAGCATGTATAGAAACAGATTGTCTGAAAGTATCCATAGTGTCAGGTTTCTAGATAGAAAGCTATAAGAGGAACAAATACGAAATCAACACTTAACTTCTAGTTATAGATGTACCAGTATCAGTGTGTGTCTTGGACAACCTCGATTTCACAATGATGCTTATCCCGGTATTGAGGATTAGAAATAGATACAACTAATGTTTATGTAGTTATATTTTTAAGGGGTATAGTAGTAACTCATGTAGTCAAACTTCATGTCGGAATTATGCTTTCCAGTTATGCGTCTGATGATTGTTTGGTTATGACATTATTTTTGATGAAACATGCGAGCATTTTTCATATGGATGTGTTTGTTGAAATGGGGCACGAGCCCACTTTGTATGTACTGGATGAGTGAGATGTCACCAGCTCGTAATTGACTGTGGTTGACTGTGTTGATGTGTATATGGATAATGGCATTACATTGCATCACATGACTTACATGTTCATATGATTGTTTTGATGATGCATATGTATTTTGCATACCCAAAGAGAGACACAGTGCACATTGACAGATACAGATACATGACCAGGGGACGGCGATATGTAACGCCCATGGATCCTAATTACAATGATATGGACAGATATATATTCGGGGCTAGGATGATGGTGATACGTAATGCCCCTAGACTCCATTTTAGATCCAGATTCGGGAATAGGAGAACGGCCATACGTAATACCCCATGACACTAGTTAAGTATTAAAGGGGACGAGGATACGTAAAGCCCATAAACATCAGATTTTGCAGAGGATTTCTGATAGGTGCTTAGGGGACGGCGATACGTAATGCCCTTAATCACAAAGTTATTACATTGCCTTTTAAAAGTTTCAGATAAAAGAATTTTTAAAAAGTTTTATGTGATTTCTAACCCTAGAGATTCTGAAGTTTACACAATAGTTTTACAGTTTTATTAGTACGTGGGTTTTGATTTCACTAGTTATGGAATCAGTTGATTTGGAATTGATTTCATCAGTTGTATGGAAATTTTCATGATAATCCTTTTGCATAACTGATTACTTTTATAAAAGAATTGATTTCCAATAAATTACCAAATTGGAATTTCATGTATTGGTTTTGACACTACTTGATCTTAAATACCATCACAGATTTTGGATTCGATTTTACTCCCAGTTGGGTTTGAAATTTTCCAACATATGGGATTTCTTATTTTACAAATCTACACAGTTTTCAGAGTTCGTATTAAGTTTTATGATTTTCTGATATAGAAATTCTAGATTTTGCATATAACTTACCCCACTAGGCCATGTGTAGTTGTTACTTTATCCTAATATTATTCCAGAATCTGAACCCTGCACGATTGGTTTCCCTATCTGGTGGATATATTTTCTTCGATATGGAAGTTCAGTTATATCTAGTTCTGATGTGATGAGTAACATCGTAGTTTATTATATGTACCTTGTATAAGCTGTGTATTGAGATGCATGATCGATTTGTGATATTCATGTAAGGGCCGACTGTTGAGTGTTTATTACATTTAGATTACAGTTGTGAGGATTCCAATGGACGGAATTAAGTGTCGGTATTTTATTGTATAGAGGTCCGAGTTTTCAGCTCAGTGTTTTGGTAAAAAATTTACAGTTCATAATTAGCTAATGCTTATATTTTAGCTCATATAATCCATATGAAGTAACCAGCCATAGTTTAGATGACTAAACTACTACGGGTTTGGGTGGTTTGGTAGTGTAGGCACTGTATTTTTACATGAAGCCCGATGATGAGCCTCGTATGGAGGCACTACCCGATAAGTTGCGGAAGTCGTGGGAAACGGACGTCGGAAGGGAAAATTCAAAAAAATTAATACATTATCAAATTTAATTCATTTTTTTGGCCTCGGGTTTGCTCAATTGATATCTGTTTCAAACGTTAGCCTCGGCCAAAAACCCCCGCAACCCACAAAAGCCCACATGCCCATACACCCAAGCCACACGCCCACATCAAGACCCAGAAACCCAAGCCCAATCCAAAATATTCAAATCACATTTAACACATGCCAAATCCAATTAAATCACCTTCCAACTTAAAAATATTTAGAATGAAATCCCCACCAAAAATACACAATATTCTTTCCCTAAATAACTTAATTAAGCACATCTCTTTTTTGCATGATTTGTTTCTTTACATGAAAACCCTAGCATGCAACTATAAAAAGATAGCTAAACCAAGCACTTAGCCTTTTTTTTCCCTTAGGCTCACGGCAACCTAAAAAAAAAGAACAAAAAAAGAAAACCTTTTCGACTCTCTCGCCTCTCTCCATCCAACACGTCTCTTCTCGACAAGAATAAAAACCCTAAACAACAAGATCGCTCTCCAATCTCACCTCTCAACTCCCTCTCGGCACAAAGCAAACAAACCAGCCGTGAACAACACACAATACCCTAACAGAATACTCTCGCCACTTACTACTCTCTCTCTCAACCAGGGCTCACAAAAAAAACTTGGACGACTCTTTCTCACAAACCCTCACACGGCTCTTCTCCTCATGAACCAACACAACCGCAAACCCTAAAACTTCCCACGTCTCTCTCTTCCTCTCTCACACTCGGCTCTCTCTCACAACAAACACAGCCCAAAGACAAGCCAAACCGACAAAAAACTCAATCAAACAAACCAATCACCGAGCAGACCCTAAGCCACCTTCACTGACCGACACGAACTCACACACACAGACCATGCAACCCTACACGTAACACAGCAAATAAAAAACACACACATAACCGAACAAATGAGATAGCTTACACACGGCCATAAACTGCCACAAACGCACGTCACCCACCTTCTCGGCTCCACGTGAAACCAGACCAAAAACAGTCCCCTAACCTTCAAAACTGAGAAGAACCAAGCAAAACAATAACCCTGAAACAGTACCGAAAATTTGCCCAACTAACAATCCAAAATCACTCCCAAAATAGTGAAGGAAACTCACCCAAAAATACAGCTTAAACCAAGACAAAACCAGTCTAAAATCTCACCAAACAGTCCACAAAAATCAGCCCTTGAACCACTGAAACAACCTGTTGGTGTTTCTAGGTCCATAGGATCGAATAACAAACATGAAATAAACGTGCGAATATACCGAGGAAGTCGCGAAATACTTACATCGATCGATTGAGCGACGCTGAGGCAACAAAATTTTCAAATTCTGCTCACTGTTTTGGCGTCTGCAGTTCACTGTCTAAGCTCACTGGTTTCGCCCATTGGAGGTCCTCGAACAAGCTCCAAGCTTCGTCGAACGATTCCCGGCTCATGGGTAGAGTTCCCCATCACCTTCGCATGTCTCTCGGAGTGCTAGCTCTCTTGAAATTTGCCACAAATCTCAAGTACTTGTGCTTCCCTTTCACGGTTTTGGTGAACCAGAAACCAGAAATTATACAGACCTTTGGGCGTGAGAAAATGAGAGAGAGAAGAGAGAAGAGAGATAAATGTGTGTTAATTGAATTGAAAAAATGGTAAATGATTTCCAAAACCTATACACCAATTTTTCCCTCTAAAAACAAAGCCATTAAATGCTTTCCATCTACTCAAATCAACTCACATCAATCCATCAATCATGAATAGTAACTGGCGTCAATCACTCAAAGTGAAAGACATCCATCACTTGATTGACGAATGATGTGACGCTAGATGCGACTAGCGATTTGACGCTTGATTTGATTTGCCGCACTCGAATTCGAAATACGAATGCGCTCGTAAATAATCTCGGGATCGGGTTCGCTAATTTTAAATTAATGAACTTTTCGTTGCGTCGTTATTAAATCTAATTTAATTAAATAATCATGCCAAGCATAATTACTATTCACGTCGCTAACGAGTTAATTCTAAATTAATTCGTTCGCCTGAATTAAAATCTAATTTTAATTCCGCGTCGAAATCTAATTTCGTTAAATTATCGAATATATTAATTTCTCGATTAATTCCAAATTAATCGTATCTCTCTTTAATTGATATTTTATCCTAGATAAAATATCTCCGTAATTAATCCCAGATTAATTTTCTCTCTCATCTTATTAATCTCAGATTAATTAAAAGTGCGAGTCATACGTCATCAGTGAATCTTTGGAAGCGACCCATGAAATCCCCGGATATGTTGGTAGTAAATTCGGTCGTCGGACTATCCGAACACGTAAGTACCTCGTACTACGTTTATACTGATTTACAAGACAAGGTTGGCCTCTAGCAAAGCGTCATGCCTACCCAATTCTCCAGAAATATCCTTACAGGAATAAAGGATCTGTATCAGGCGTAGTATACGTAGTATTGCGATTTTCTGTCCAGTATCGGATGATCACATGCGAGGCCTGGGGCTGGTACAGTGTATGCCCCGTATGAAGCATATATCGGATTACGAGCAACTAGTCTCTTTAAATCGGATAATCATGACCAAGTCATATTTTCCCGAAGGTTGCAACCTTATATAGAGAGCCAGTTCTGTATCCATGCGTGATCATCAACTCCATATGACTGGAGAGTGACACTTCCGTCTTCACATCACACCCAACACACTACGATTCTCGATATACCCATAATTGGCGTACACAGAAACCGGTGTTAAAGCCCTGGACAACCTCAACCAAAGTATATTGATTGTCGTATGCATTAGCGGTGCAAGTCTCAGGTTAAGACCAAATACACTACCTGATTTCTTTTCGGATTTCCATAGACACATAGTCATACTGCCAATGGAATTCTGAGGAGGTCTTATCCAGAGTGAAGCTGTTCCCGTACCATCGGTGAAAAACAACAACTCTTATTACACTTGCATGAGTACATATACCCAAATATATGAGAACTATGTCGTTGTGCCCTCACAACGCGCACAAGTGTAATACTAGTCTTTTACACATTCATCGATGTCCAATCTCGATAATGCTCTGACTAGGAATGTTTAATGATTTATCCTTCGTGGACTGATACTGTCTCATATCATTCTTCATCCAGGAACAAATCATAGGGACCTCTCATCATTTATATATCTAGGTGATCCAATCACAAATGATAAGAGTGCAATCTCCTTTGTCACATAGTTAATTTTACAACAACACCGTGATCTGTACAAATAGTGATGCTATGGGTCATAATTGTCCAACAATCTCCCACTTGGCCTATAGCCAGTCACTCGAGTGCTTGACACCCGAACTATGTACGGTTGGCTCAAATTGCTGATGTAAGACTTTCGTCAGCGGATTTGGGAGATTATCGTCTGACGCGATTTATTCGATCATCACATCGCCACGATGTATGATCCGAACGAATCAGATGAATAGTTGAAGTATGTATCTGGATCGTTGATGAGACCATTAATTCTTTAGCATGTGCTGACGCCTAGCTCAGCTAACAAAATTATATCTAATCTAATTAGATTTATTATCGACCCCGAAGGCTTCTATTGCTGCTTCAGCTGCAGCAATAACCAACATTTGTTGTTTATACGGTAACAATATCTTGCTTGGAAGATTTCCAGCTCACTGTACCGTTATTCAAACTGTATAGTACCGTTTGTGACTTATAGTCATTTTATCGGTTTAGGAAACTTGCTACAGTGATCCCAGTCACTTCAAGTTCTCCATCTCCATGGATTAAGACATCATCCTTAGTTCTCTAAGACACTAACTGATGTTCTTAACATCAATCCAGTGACTATCACTCGGATTGGCTTGTTTGTGAATCCATATGCTCAAAGCGTATGAGACACCAGGTCGCGTACATTTTTCAATGTACGATTCCACGGAGAGTTTTCTCGAAAGTCAAGCTTTCACCGATTATTTTATGGGAATATCATTTCCAAGAAATGACATATTATCATTATTGTATAGGACAGCCACTGTCAGTGCGCTCCCACTAACCCTCTAATATACACAAGAATCTTTTCATTTTGAATTAAATCATACTCCATTATGATTACCTCAAAATGATAATTCCAAGAACCTATGCTTGCATCAATCCAAACATGGATTGAATAACCTACAAACCTTGTTTGCTAGTTATGGTATGACAAAACCGACAGGATATTGTAAACATCCTCCAAAAGGTTTCATTTTCAGGAAAGCGATTTTCCCGTCAGCTGCCACATTTCATAAATGAAACACGCAGATTTAGCAAGCATTATCCAAATGGATTTACCATGGCAACAGGTAAAAGGTTGAATTGTAATCAACACAATGTTGATA